>VDFB02339851.1:0-47969 GCA_007258455.2 Sequoia sempervirens
CTACCATGCGATCCCATCTAGTGATATTTCATTTTCCTCTTCGATTTCTTTCCAATTGGACCTCTTTCCACCAAATATTGGCATGGCCCTTCAACTTCATTTTCGCAAACTTAACCCGATCTGGGTCCTCTATTTCTTCATACTCAAAATATTCTTCTAGCTCATTGATCCAGTTAATCAACTCTTCCGGGTTTAGACTTCTAGAATAACTGGGGACTTCTGCTCTGGGTCTTTTCTTGATCTTCGAAATGGCCTTTATTAGCCACATTTGGTCTTGATCAATTGCTTCTTCTTCCTCTCCTTCATCCTCACTTTCCTCCCTCGGGTTTAACCCTCTTCTCAACTGCTCTTGTAATGCATTAATCTATCTTTGGAGGGTTGCCAGTGCATCTCTTCCACCAACATTTCTGCTGCCTCGACCACCTCTGGCACCACCACGCCTACCAAACATCACTCTTGGAGGAATCTTTCTTGACCTCAACCCACAACGACGGTCCTCGTGCGAACTGCCTCACGATCAACGATATGTCCACACACTCAAGAAAACCTCGCTCTGATACCACTTGATGAGGGGTGGCAGGGCAAAATAACCCACAAACTAGAGAATAATTTTATTATTAAGAAAATGGAGCTTCTTACATGTAGAGGATCTCAAATCCCCAGTTCTACAACACATGCAAGCTATAGAAAGCTACAAAATAACCGTTTCGCAATATGCGAGCTTGTCCCCAAAAGTTACCCAAAAATTAGAAACCCGCCCATAAATAGAGCTCCTCTTTAGTTTGGAGCCAAAACAACATTCAAATTTGAGTTTAAGCGGTTTGGCACCAAAAATTTACAACATGAAGTTCAAATTTCAAAAGAGTATTTGCAAGTGTATCTTCTAGAAAGTGTGCCAACTTCAGAGCCACTTGCTTTTGATCCGAAACCCCGTTGCCGTTGGAAAGGTCACGAAGTCAACAACGCCTCGAAATCCACTATGCCGATTTTAGCAGTTTTGGGGCCGATCCGGGAACTCTAAGTGCCTCAAATCTAACTCGAAAGATTTTCAGGTGCAAATTTGGGAAACTAAAACTGTAATATCTTTCCACCCAAGAATAGAAAATAAAAACCGTAAATTGGAAATTTTATTAGGACGAAAAGGGTATCCAAAAATGTAAAAACATCTAAAAACCGAGAAACTTGAAATTTAACTATTTTTGGGTGATGCAAGATTGCCCTTACACCACTGGATGCTCCTGCATCATAATGTTATCGGTAAAGTCAGATCCTATTCTTCATAGTTGGAGTCCTTTGATGCCTTATTCACTTGGTCAAAGTCCCTTTTCTTAGTAGATTATTACTACATTCCACTAAGTTGATTGCATTGTAGCTCATCTCCAAAAAATGATCTTCATCTTTAAATCCACCATTCACTACCTTAGTTTAGGTATGTGAGTGCAAAATTAATGCAAATCATTTATGTGCTTGCAAATATGAACCTTAAAAATTTCAAATTCAAAAGCTTTTGAAAATTTCACTAGTAGTTGTGAGTTTACTAAAGTGTAAGTTATTACAAATTACTTGCTAGGGTGATGTATTTAAGGACTAACCCTAAATTATTTAAACCATTCTTAGAATGTAAAAAGAACAAATACGTCAAGGAGTCTAAGTAAGAATCGATTATCCATTGTCTACTCACGGTATCATTCTAGAAGCATATTGCATGCTTGCTTGTTATCCTCAATTTTGGTCCATCCTCATTGAATCATTCCACCTATGGGTCTCACTAAACAAACCATAAATTTCACAATTTAGCAAATTCTCTCAAGATGCTTGCAAACACCCTTTATTGCTTACTGAATTTAGAGCACATGAAACAAGACAAACACATTTTAATCATCAATTTTGAGCTAAATCAGATTCATGAATCACAAGTTTAGTTCTACATAAAAGTTCAAATCTACACTCATAAAAGTGAACCAAGAAAATATATAGCAAAATTTCTAGATCATCAATAGTTGTATAATCTAGGTTATTCAATTTTGATGTCATAAAAAAAAAAACATTTAACATATGTATCAGTATATCTACATTAAATTCAAAACTAAATACCTTGACATTCAATATAATTCATTTTTAGTAGTTTTTACATATATTATATTATCTAATATCAATCGTTTAAATTTTAATTCTTTAATATAAATGGTCTTCCTTTCCACCTTCCAATTCATAAACGAACCATATTTTAAAATTTACCAATGCAACTACAACTATGATTTTAGTTTTTCAGTTGAAGGACTTGAAAACAAAGTATCTAGCAGGAAGTGTTTGTCTTGACATGGCATTGATTCATCTTTCTTGATATTGAAGCCCATCTTGTCTTGGGTGATTCATGGTGAGATGGAGCAGGAAATTGAATTTCATTGTGCCTTCTCTGCTTCTGGAACAGGAAATGTGTTGGCTTTCTATGGTCTCCACAGGATATTTTATGGAGCCAAAGATCATTCTTTTTCCAGCAGTACACTGCGTTTGTCTATTGCTATTGCTCCTTCAGTTTTATTCATGCTTCTGGTTGTTCCTGGTCTTATCTCCTTTTCTTCTACTGTCAAGTGTTTTTGGTTTCTTGTCAACATATTCTTGTAAATTGTGTCTATCTAAGCTGCTTGTCAGCATGATACTGTAATTTATTTTCTTAATCCAATACTTTTTCTGCTTTGCAGTGAAAATGTGGAGCATAGGATTCCACGTTGTTTACATAGACTTTGAGGAGACTTGAATCCAGACATCAGAACTGATTGTTTTCAGTTTGTACTTTGCATGCAATACAAAAATTGCGAACCTGGAATATCAAATCAACTCTGCCTGACAGTTGAACAGTGAACATTTCCTGACTGTTTTACTTGGTACTCTGCCTGTATTGTATCTCAAACTTGGAAGAAGACTGGCAGTGTCTCTTTTTCAGTAAAATAATTGTATATTGGGAAAGTTGAACTCATACAGTGTGTGTTAGTCCTACAGCCTGGTTTAGGTACCTAAAAAGTCCTTGGAAAATAGAGGCTAGAACAGTAAATAGAGGGTACATACCATCAAATTCGGGGCCTTTAAGAGTCAATTAATAGCTGATCTTGGAAAGCTTTTTTGAGACACGTTCCACAACACAGATTTATTATTAAGACAGAAGAAATATTTATTACCTAATACCTAGCTTATAGATGTGGAGTAGGTGATTATTTTAAATTTCAGGTCAAATTAGTCTCTGTGTTAAAACATATCCCCTTGTGATTAAAAATAAACTTAGTATTTAGGTGTAAGGGATAAAGAATAGTTTTAGGTCTAATATTTTAGGTCTTTAGGAGTTTAGATTGAGTTGTATTGGACAAGCTTATAGTGTAGAATTTTCATATGTGAAGATGTTAAAATTTATTATTTAATTTTACAAATTTAACTTGACTAGATATTTTGAATTCAATTTGTAAAATCAGATTTATATCCATATATATCTCAGTATCTAAAGTCAATTAAAGAAATGTGTGTGATTTATTATTGTTTTTTGTATTTAAAGATGTTTATTTTCATTCATTTGGATATTCAATAATCACTATACTTCGATTGATTCACTAAAATGAATCTACACAACACATTCATCTTATAAGAATTTACATGTTTGAATCTTGTTTTTTTATAATTAACATGATCATAAAATCATTGTTTTTGAGGAGTTGACCTAGTAGAATTCATTCCCTTATAAGCCAACAACTCTCTAAAGATATTTCTAAATATTGCTAGTTCAAATAATAGAGTAAATAGAGACAAATAAAGAAAATTAAATATAAGAAACATATAGACAATCACATCCTTACATGGATTGTATGATAGGCTCTACATCCACAAAAAGGCCTAGACCCATGAATTTGACCCCTCACAAACAAGTGTGCAAGCTACAATCACATAAGGTTAGTTTCAATCCCAAGACAACAAGATTTAGTGATCTATTAGTATTGTTTACTTTTCTTGAGTATAAAGCTAAGTACTTTCATTGATCACAATTACTTTTCATACTTTAACATTTAATTATGTATTTACAATGCCCTTAACTCTCAAATATGTAATGTAGGTTAAATTATGCTTGTGGATGCATCTTACTTTAATAACTTAGCTTAATTATTTTTCTTTACAATTTGGTGAACCCCTTTGATCTTAAATGGCATAACTTCATTGGTAGAGTTTCTCATCACTATTAAGGTTTCCAAAATTATTATTTTCTATCACATCTTATTTACAATCCAGTCTTTTTATTTATTTATGTTCTTTATTAGTAGGTATATCATCATTTTAGAGTTTGGTGCTTATTTACATATCCTATATTTCACACATCCTTCTCATATCCTATTCTATTTTGATGATAAATTATGAAGTGTGATCTTCCAGATTGATAACAAAAACACCAATACAATCAAATTCAAAAATATTATTCATCGGCAAAATAGATTGTAAAAACTTAATATCATTAAATCATTCCACCTTGTTTACATCTTTTCAACATTGTACAGACTTGATTGCCTTTGCATTTGCATAGTCTTTGAGGCGACGTGAGTCCAGACATCGGCATTGATTACGTTCAATTTGTACTTTGCACGCAATATAAAATTTGCAGACCTAGAATTTCAAATCAAATCTGCCTGTCAGTTGAAAATTTGCTGACTGCTTTATTTATTTTTATTGTACTTCGAATTTGGAAGAAAACTAATAGTTTCTCTTTTATCAAACATAATTTTATAGCGGGAGAGTCGAACTCATTTTTATTTTAGATATATGAATAAAATTACAGTTTGAGCGTAGAGAAATAACACTTTTAATCTACAGCCTGTTTTACTGGAAAGTTTCCCAGCAGAAAAATGAGGCTGGAACACTAGCTGGTGTTGGAAATCTTTTTGAAACACGTTCCACAGCACAGGTTTATTATCCTCTTTCTTTGTAGATAATAAATCCCTATCTTATAGATAATAGATTCCATCTTATATATTTAGATTATGTGATTATTTTTAATATCAGATCAAATTAGTCTTTAAGATAAACATATTGACATGTTCTAGACGAAATTTTGGGTGTCGGACATCGATAAGTTTCTTCGTTTTACACTCAATAGCCTCCCGAGGATAATGAAGAAGATGTTGTTGTTCTCATTGGTTGGGAGCTAATAGATGATCCCCCCCGCAGTAATGTTTGGGGGGAACCTGATGATCAAGACCCTCCTCTACTTGGTTTAGCCACGACAGTTTAATTGTGTTTCAGGACTTGACCCTTTTGTAATGGTTCTCTAGTTAGACTTGTGGGTGTGTCGTTTACAGCCCTCCTTTTTTTTGTAAATATTGTACTATTTTCTCTTTATTAATGCAAAGTTAAATATGAAAGATTCATTAAAAAAAGACATATTACTATGTGACTAAAACTAAAATTAGCATCTAGATACAAGGTATACCATTGTAGGTATATTGTTTGATGTTTAATTTAATGCATTTGACACATAAATTGACTTAAGCTTAAGTTTATGGATAAAAATCTATCAATCATTTTAGTTAGTAATGGTTTGATTTTTTAGATTATTTGTTTAGAAATAAATTGAAGCTACACAAAATTTAATGTATGAAATACAAAGAATGACATTATTCTACCAATGACACTTAAATTAAAATAGTAGAATATAATTGCTTCCTATAAAGAGATAAGTGAAAGTTCAAGAAGTAAAACAACATTAACAAAGCTCACAATAACATGAATGTATAACAAGCTAGAGGAGTGAAAACTTATATAGAAAAGAGAGGAGACAAAATCAATCAATAAGAAAATAAAATCACCTATTCAAACATAGGCAATAATTATATTCATTAAAATTATCATTGACTTTCGTAATGACTCACTCACTATAACTAAGTAAATTAAGATTATTAAAAAATATATAAAAACCTACACTAACACTGATCTGTTTTACGAATCTATGACAATTGCATTTGAATGCATAACGTTTATAATTTTAAATCCAAATTATTTAAATGAAATAATGCACAAACGTTAATTAAATAAGCAAATAATAAAGTGATGAAAATTGAATAAGAAGAGAAAATACAAAGGGTTGACAATAGGTTGTTGTAAAAGCAGCGTCTCTAGGTCCCTCCAATGATGGACTAGATCAAATTAATTCTCAAAATCAATTTAAAACTCAATATGGTTTCTCCTGGTTACAAGTTTGAAAATCTCCAAGTGCAGGGACAAACTCACGGGAAAGCCGCGAGGTGGGCAAGGTTTCACGAATTTCTCTCTAGTAGATCACTTGGCCACTACACACATCCTGCACTACCCCCTTTTATACACCAATATTACCGTTAGTTGCAACAAAATTGATTTGTATTTACAATCTTCCTCAACACTATATTGAAATATTGAAATCTCCTCTCGATTACAAAATAATCTCCCATAGTCATATAAGCCACTAATTTATTTTTAGCCCCTTGGAAATATGACATATACGGGCTCTTTTTTTTTTTAAACAAATAGAAGGGCTTAATCTTTTTTAAATAGATAACTTAGCCTTTTATTTAATGGCTCTTAATTTTCTTAAGCCATCGAACCCCTAAAAATTTGCATCTTATCTCTAAAATTGGGGTTTATCATATCACTTATAAAAATAGGCCTTAAGTATATCGGTTTTGTGCATAATATAGATTTTGTTGTGCTTTATTCCTGAAATACGTGGGCGACACAATGGTTGAGCGAGCTTTATGGGAGATGGGGGGTCATGGGTTTGACCCCCCACTATCCCCCCTTATGTGCAGGGTAAGGATCAAAAGGGAAAGCCACTACTATATATGGTAGCGCATGACTTGTGGTGGAGGGGTCGAACGCAATGCTAGTACGTAGGTGGGGGGGTCAAGAGTTCGACCCCCCACAATAACCTTTTATTGTTGAATATCCAACGGAGGACGTGGTGCCATGTCGAGTGTTGGTGGCGCCATGTGTCACAAGTTTACGATGCCAAGTGGAGATGATGTGGAAGCCACTGTATGTTGACTTGTCAAACCGTAATGTGCCATACATGTCAAACCGTGATTGGCCAATGTTGCTAACTGTACCATGCTGACGTTAGCATGCTCAACATTTTTTCTCAATCTTTGACTGCTCGTAACTTGTGCAAACAAACTCCAATTCGTAGGAAACAAACGTTGTTAGAAAGCTCTCAGCGAGCTCTTTATGATGACGCTAAATTTGACCTTTTTCAGCGATGTTGAATTTTGACCTTTTCTGGCCTGAGCCCTTGCATTGACCAATGCTTGACCAAGCATAACTCGAGCGCCGTAACTCCTTTTGACTTTGTTCGAGTTGTTTTGGAGTCAGGATTCTGAGTTCTTTCCGATGATGTCATTTCTGGAGAAAAATGAGAAACTTCAAATTTTGGTAAAGATCCTTCAGATCAATCCTCCCCATTGGGGAGATTTTGGACCTCCGAAAGCTTGATTACTCAAAAAGTAAGTGAGGGTATAGTTCCCTCACTTTACCAATCTCCATCCATTTTTCCTTGCTTGGATTCATCCCCTTCAGTCCCACTCTGAGGTATTCAACAACTCCTCTTCGTGAAGTCTTAGTTTTCCTATCTAAGATGACATCCTCTAGCAATTCTGACATGTATTCTGGTGAAAGGTCATCAATTGATGGAACTTGAATATCAGTCTCCTCATCCAATATCATCGAAGGTTCATACAACTTCAAGTTCTCAACATTGACAACTGAATAGATGTGCATGTATGGAGGAAGATTAAGGCGGAAGGCATTGGTTCCAATCTTTTCCAAGATCTCAAAGGGACCATACCAAATTGGCTTGAGCTTCCTTCCTTCGCCTTGCATTCTTTCCTTGCTGATATCTAACCAAACTTTGTCTCCAACCTAGAAATTATGGTGATCACTGCGATGCATATCATGTCGAGCCTTGTATTTTCTTGGATTTGCTTCAACTGTGCTTCCACTACCTGATGAATTGCTTGGACTTTCTAGATAAAATTTAAAAGCCTTCTTTGCATCACGGTGTCCATCTTCAACATCGTCCTTCCTGAAAGGAAAGTCCATCGGTGTTTTTGGCACATAACCGAAGCAAGTCTCAAAAGGAGACCTCTTTGTAGAAGAGTGTGCCACATGGTTGTAAGCATACTGCACATAATGAAGACTATCATTCCACAACTTGGGATGTTTGTTGTAGTAACCTCTGAGCAGATGCACAATTGTCAATGTTTACTACCTCTATTTTACCGTCGATCTGCAAATGGAAGGATGTACTCTTTTTCAGTTTGTTGTCCATGAGTCCCCACAAAGCTGACCAAAATTCACCTAGGAATTGAGAATCTTGATCTGACACAATAGAAGTAGGTAACCCAAAGTGAACCCATACAAATTAGAAGTGCATCTGAGTTGTTAGTTCAGAATGTGACCTATTTTTTACAAGGAATTAAAATACACATTTTGTTGAACCGATCAACTACTACATACATATAATCATGTCCCTTCCTAGACATAGGTAATCCCCCAACAAAATCCATTAACACACTTTCCCATGGACGGGATGGTATAGGTAGAGGTGTGTACAACCGTAATTTCCTATTACTAGGTTTACTAGTTGCACACATTACACAACCTCTAATATACTTAGTTACAATTTCTTTCATACGAGGCCAGTAACAATACTTCTGCAACTAAGTCATTGTTTTGCTTATCCCAAAATGTCTTGTAATCAATGAGGTGTGTGCTTCTCAAATTACCTGCGCTTGTTCATCTTTTGGAATGCATAACTTTCCCAAGTTCAATACAACAACTTATCCTACACATAGCAATCTTCTCTTCTACATGTTTGCCTGCAATTAGAGCTAAATAAATTTCCTTAAATTTTTCATCGTTAGCATATTGTTCCTGAAAATTTTCATGTACCATGGAACTACCTTTAAGGATAATAAAAGCATTCATAACAGGAGGCCTGGATAGCATATCTGCCACTTTGTTATGGACGCCTTTCTTGTACTTAATTACCAAATGAAACTGTTGAAGAAAACCTATCCACCTAAAGTGCCTACTTTGCTGCAGTTTAGACTGTGAGTGCAAGTACTGAAGTGGCTGGTGATCAGTGTGGATTATAGTTTCTTTCCCCATTAAGTAGTGTTTCCATTTTTTAACACTCTAAACTAATGCATAAAGTTCCTTATCATAAGTAGGATAGTTAATTACTACACTTGAAAAAGTTCCAGAGTGATAGCAGATTAGTTTACCTCCTTGCATTAGTACTGCTCCCATGGAAAATCCACTCGCATCTGTCTCAATCTCGAATGGTTGGAGTAAATATGGTAAAGCCAAAACTAGTGTTGTGCTTAACTTTTCCTTCAAAGTGTTGAAGGCCTTTTGTTGTGGACCTCCCCACTGAAAATTTGTCTTCGTACTGGTCAATGCATGCAATGGTGTTGCAATGTAGGAGAAGTTTGCAATGAAATTTATCCAATACTGGACTACACCTAAGAAACTTCTGACTTCAATGACTGTACTTGGCTTAGGCCATTTTACAATAACTTCAACCTTCGCAGGTTCTACTTTCAATTGACCACCACCTACGACATAGCCTAAGTACACTAAGGATGTCTTAGCAAATTCACATTTAGACATCTTTACAAAGAGTTTTTCTTTTCTCAATACATCAAAAACTTTCTTTACATGACGTACACGATCTTCCCAAGTTCGACTGAATACAAGAATATCATCTAAATAGACTATGATAAAATCGTCAATAAAAGGATGAAAGACATCATTCATGACTCTCATAAATGTAGCCGGTGCATTGCAAAGCCTGGAGGGCATGACCAACCACTCGAACAGTCCCTATTTTTTCTTAAATGCAATTTTCCAAATGTCATCTTCTGCAATTCTTATCTGATGATATCCACTACGCAAGTCTAACTTAGAGAAATAAACTACATGTTTTAATTGATCAAGTAAATCGTCAATTCGGGGAAGAGGATACTTGTTCTTTACCGCTATCTTGTTCAGGGCTCGATAGTCGATGCAATTATCCAAGACCCATCCTTCTTTGGAACCAACACTATTGGAGAACCACAAGGAGATGTACTAGGACAGATGAATCCTTTTTCCACCAACTCATGAACTTGTTTTTTTATTTCTTCATTTTGCAAAACTGATAAATGGTACATGTTGATGTTTGGAAGAGGCACATCCTGTTGTAAATGGATTTCATGTTGTATCTCTCTCTTAGGTGGCAACCCCTTTGGCTCCTAAAATAAGTCATCATAAGCAGAAACTATTTTGGCCATCTTAGTTTTATGCTCTGGTTCACACCCCTTAAATGCTTTAGCTTTTTCATCCTCTTGAGGTTTTACAAGCATTAATACAAAGTTCTTACTAGATAATTGACCAACCTTTTCATTTGACTAGCATTGACTAGTGCAAGATTAGTCTTAACTTTGTGTGCACGTACAATGTATTCTATCCCATCCTTAAAAAGATGGTACTTATTCTCCCCCTATAAAAGATTGCTTTTTTGTCATACAGATAAGGACTCCCTAACACAAGCCCACAAATATCCAAAGGAACAACATCTACTTGTACCTCATCAACAAAGTTTGCAGTGATAGCAAATCTCAATTTACATTGTTTCGTTACTTGTAGTTGAGCATCACTGCAAACCCGTCCAAGCAGATATGGATTTGAATGAGGTGTTGTAGTTAAATTAAGTTTCTTTACCACCTCTTCAGATATTAAGTTGACTTGAGAACCCATATCAAACAATGTGTCAATCTTAGTGTGCTTAGTTACAACTCGAATATGAAACAATTCATTCTATTGTTTATCAGGTTTAGGAGGAGTAGATACTTTACTTGCACTTGCATAAGAAACATTTGCATCAGAAGAGAGAATTATACCTTTCCCTTTACCTTGGATCCTGATAGCAACAATCTGTGTTTCATCTTTGAAATCAGATCCAAGATCTTGTTGAATCACTGCAACAGTCTTTTGCTTACCTTTATGCCTCCATATCTTTTCGGCCTTAATTTAGAATGCAGCTTCCAACACTTCGAATCATCATGCCCCTCTTTCTTGCAATGGGAGCATGTGGGATTATCACCCTCCTTCTTAACTGTAGCTGTCTTTTTCCCTTTTCCTTTATCTTTGTCTTTGTCTTTACCCTTAGACTTCCCCTCAAACTTAAATGGTTTCTTTGAAAAATTATCAATAAAAGTGTTCTTACCCCTTGACTCTAAATGAGTGGCTTGGACTAAAAATTCGTCTAGATTATTGGGACTCAACATTAGAATAGTATGTCTTAGGTAAGAATGCAAACCACCTATGTACTTAAGTAGCGTATCCTGAGTATACAATGGAACATTTAAAGCAATAGCTCATTTTCTAAACTCATGGGTGTAATATTGGACGAACTAACCCTTACCTCCAAAGGATTTCCAATTCATTATTAATTGTTGCATATAACCTAAAGGATAAAACTATTTTTTAAGGGCCGCAACAAATTCCATCCAAGTCATATTAACCTTACCATGGCGAGCAATTTCCTCCTGAGTCCTACTCTCCCACCAAGTGAGAGCTATACTTGCCAACCAGAGAGTGGCTAACTGGATCATAGAAGCATCTTTTGTTAGGCCTTGAATCCTACAATACACTTCTACCTACTGGATCCAATCATCTAAATTTTTGGCATTTAACTCCCCACAGTACTTAGGCAATTCAAATTTTACATCCAGTTTAATAATAGGCTTAGACTTTCTCTTGAAAGGATTAATAGTACTAGAAGAGGAAGAAGGAGGGTAAGATGGAGAAGAAGGGGAAGATGGAGGAGATGGAGCTTCTAGAGTTTTTCCTTCTTTGTCCTTTCGATCTTCCTTCTTTTCTTGCTTCGAAGAATCTCCCTTTTAGCGCTTATTCTTTTCCATATAAAGCTCTTCCACCATAGCCTTCATTTCAAGAAAGGCTCGTTGAAAAGACTTATCATCAAGCTCTTGCTTAGTACTTTTCCCAACTTTAGTTTCTTCCATCGTTGGAAAAATCCTTCGTTTGTCGATCTCAGAATTGTATCCTTCTAGCTTGCCTTCACCTCGATGTTTCTTAGAACGTGTTAGCATCCACTTTTGCAATACTAGTCACACAAAGCTCTGATACCAAACTTGATATGTTTTACGGATCTATGACAATTGCATTTGAATGCATAACGTTTATAATTTTAAATCCAAATTATTTAAACGAAATTAACACACGAACATTAATTAAATAAACGTAAATAACAAAGTGATGAAAATTAGAATTAGAGAGAAGAGAGAAAATGCAAACAGAGTTGATAACGGAGTTTGTCGTAAAAATGACTACGTCTTCGGGTCTCTCTCCAATGAGTGGACTGATCCAATTAATTCTCTAGAAAATCAATACAAAACTCCAGCATGGTTTCTCCTTGGTTTACAAGAAATTTGAAAAAGCTCCTCCAAAGTGCAAGGAATAAACTCTTGGAAAGCATGGAAGTCGAGCAAAATTTCACTAAGGAATTTCTCTCTAAGTCACCACTTAGCCTTTCCCATCCTACACTACCCCCTTTTATACACCAATATTACCCAAATTGGTTACTAACCAATTGATTTTACAATATTCCCCAATCTCCCTTTACATAGTAAAATATTTGAAAAATCTCCTCTCGGTTACAAAATAATCTCTCGTAGTCATATAAGCCACTAATTTATTTTTAGCCCCTTGGAAATATGACATATACGGGCTCTTTTTTTTTTTAAACAAATAGAAGGGATTAATCCCTTTTAAATAGGTAACTTAGCCTTTTATTTAATGGCTCTTAATTTTCTTAAGCCATCAAACCCCTAAAAATTTGCATCTTATCCCCAAAATATGCAGGCAACGCAATGGTTGAGCGAGCTTTATGGGAGATGGGGGGTCTTGGGTTCAACCCCCCACTATCCCCCCTTATGCGCAGGGTAAGGATCAAAAGGGAAAGCCACTACTATATATGGTAGCACATGACTCGTGGTGGAGTGGTTGAACGCAATGCTAGTAGGTGGGGGGGTCAAGAGTTCGATCCCCCACAATAACCTTTTATTGTTGAATATCCAACAGAGGACATGGTGCCATGTCGAGTGTTGGTGGCGCCACGTGTCACAGGTTTACAATGCCAAGTGGAGATGATGTGGAAGCCACTGTATGTTGACTTGGAAAACCGTAATGTGCCATGTGTCAAACTGTGATTGGACAATGCTGCTGACTATACCATGCTGACATCAGCATGGTCAACATTTTTACCCAATCTTTGACTGCTCGTAACTTGTGCAAACAGACTCTAATTCGCGTGAAAAAAATGTCGTCAGAAAGCTCTCAACAAGCTCTTCGTGATGATGCCAAATTTGAACTTTTTCGATGATGTTGAATTTTGACCTTTTCTAGCTTGAGCCCTTGAGTTGACCAACGTTTGACCAGGCATAACTCGAGCACCGTAACTCCTTTTGACTCCATTCGAGTTGTGTTGGAGTTAGGATTCTGAGTTCTTTCTGATGATGCCATTTCTAGAGAAAAACAAGAAACTTCAATTTTTGGCGAAGATCCTTCGGATCAAACACCCCACTTAAGTACAACTTAGGTGGGTGAAAAGATAGGTCCCAAGAAATGAAGCCTAATAAGATACCTATATACAAAACAGATCCCCCCAAAAGAGAAGAAGCCCCCAAGATTAGAGATAGAGTCCCTTCAAATAGATAGAGAAATTCCTTTCCTCTAGCCCAAAGTAGAGAGAGAAAATAAATATTAAGTATCCCCCAAAGAAGTAACCTTTTGCACTCCCAACAAATCTCATAAATGAAGAAATTTTATTTTTGTGAACAATTTGATAAAATGTTAGTAAGCTACTCAAAATTTGGGTAATATTGAAGATTAATGACATATCTATTGATAAGCTCTCTAATATAGCACATGTGAATCTTTATGTACTTGGTCTACTGATGGTGGACTAGGTTCCATGAAATCTATATCATATTCTAATTGTCACAAAATATGATAGATAATCATCTAAATTAGATACCAAAATTAGTAAGAATGTGTTAAATCCAAATGGCCTTAGCAATGGCATTAATCGCTCTCTAATAGTTAGCATCAATGGAAGATAGAGCAATAGCAATGCTACACTCTTAATCCTATAATGCACATAGGGATATGAATAGTTGTCTTGTGGCTACCATAACTCTCAATAAAGTTATATGATCATTAATAGAGTTTTATATTGGTTGTTAAGTTGGCCTAGGTGACATTCATGACATAAATACAATATATATTGTAGGTAGTGGTTAGTTCATTAGCATCATATTGCAAATTATGTTATTATTAAAGACTTTAAGAGAGCAAAGAGCATTGTTTTTGCCATAACTTGAGCGAAACTCAATGAAATCACTTCAAAACACTTGCATTTGAACCTTGAGACCCATCATTATTATTCCATGCAATCACAAACCTAAAACTATGTCGTACAAGTCTGTACCAATCTATTCTTTGCTATTTTTTTAAGAAAAATTGTCATAAAATTGTCAAACAGGGCATATTTCATGCAATCTTGCTCCCACAACTTCTTTGAGTGTATATTTTCATTGATTCAACATGGAGAACTTATAAAAAATAGTTACCATTGAGGATATGACCTTTTCCCCCAATAACCCTAATAGCTATATCATTAAACTTGGCATTTGTGCTCTCTTTTTTGCAACTTTTAACCCTATACCACACCTAGGCTAGAAAACATTACAAAAAATTTTATATATGGTTTTATAAGACCATTTTTTTGATCTTTTCTTGACATACAACTAGGACTTATAGTACAAAATATTCCTTAAAACATCAACTAGGTCTCTTGGACCTTTAAGAACGACATTCAGGTGATGCTCCTACATCATACTCCCCAAGGAAAAGAAATTTGAGTTCCATCTCAAATGATGGTCTGGTTTTCTTTCTCTTCTTCCAATTGTGATATATGCTTAGCTATTCTTTGACCTCCTCTTGATCCTCTCCATGCTTGGATTGATCTGCTCCATGTTTCTTGGTCTTCACGCTTTTTTTTGTGCTTGCTTTTTGTACCTCCCCCTGATGATCTTCTTCTCAACTACATGACTTCAAAATTCAATTTCTGTTTCATAGGCCTCATTAATGATGTCCATTTCTTCATCCTCTTCATTCTCTCCTTGGTTTGCACCTATACAAACATTATCATCATGCATTAGATAAGAACCATGAGTCCAATGTGCCTCTTCACTAGCTCTCGGTGCTTGATTTCTTGTTTCTTTCATTATCCCAACCATACCTATCTTTTGATCAAATTTCTTACTATCACCAACCTGCTGGTTCCTCGAATGTGTCTCCTACCAATGACTTTTGTATATGTGTTTGCTTGAGAACATTGTTCTCTCATTACTTCTACACTTGCTTAAAGACATTCTTGATTTTCCTTCATGCCAATTCTAATTAGTTTTTCTTCTTTATTTGCCTCATCTTCTCTTTTCAAGGAATCCATTTGTTGCCTTCTTCTTTTATTGACAATATTCTTTATGGGCCACTTCACCCTCTTTCAAACTCTTCATCTTGGCTTACCTTATTAACTTTCATCTTTTCCTTCTTTTTGAGGCCTTCTTTCTTATCTTGTTGTTTCATTTTCCTATCTTTCTTCTTGGATTCTTCTTGATACCTCACATAGGGCTTCTCTCCTTTTCCTCTGCCTAGTATTTTGGTATCCAAGTTCTTCTTTCTAACCTATCACAAATTCAACACACCTACAAAATCCCATGAGCACAACCAACTTCCTCTTCCCAGACCTTTTAGGCTCTGATACCAAAAATAATGCAGAGGTTAGAAAACTATCACAACAATGGATACTAAAGAAAAAGAAAAAAGTGGTTTTCACAACAGTATGCACTGGATTCCCTGATTTTTCAATGGTGGCAACAAATAACACCCTCTAAACTGTCCTATTTGCTTGTTTTCATAGGTTCAAGTCTTAAGAAACAATAAACACTCATTTTTTCTTCATTTTTAGGCTTCTAAATACTTTAACCAAACCCCACAGACCTTATTCAAATCCTAAGTATCAGTGATTAACTCAAAACAATACATTTCCATAAAACCCTCAATAAACTAGGGCTTATGACAATCTAGATGCTAATAAAAACACACTGCCCTCTATAAATCTTGAAAATTAATGAATTATCACTTGCCCTTTGGTGGAAATGTGAAAAAATACCTAAAAAAATTATGTTCCAAATCTGATGATTTTTCACCAATTAGAACTTGAGATATGAATTTTTCTTTCTTACTAAAAACCCTAGTTTTTGAACAGGGTAGTGAGCATTGTTTTTTCCATAACTTGAGAAAAACTCAATTAAATCACTTCAAAACACCTGCATTTGAACCTCAAGACCTGCCATTATCATTCCACACAATCACAGACCTGAAACTATGCCATACAAGTCCATTCTAATCTATTCTTTGTTGTTTTTTCAGAAATTTTTTCATAAAATTGTCAAACAAGGCATATTTCATTCAATCTTTCTCCCACAATTTTTTTGAGTGTATATTTTCATTGATTCAACATGGAGAACTTACAAAAAATAATTACTATCGAGGATGTGACCCTTTTCCCCAATAACCCTATAAGCTATGTCATTAAACTTGGCATTTATGCTCTTTTTTTTGCAACTTTTAACCCTATACCACACCTAGGCTTGAAAACATTACAAAAGATTATATATGGTTTTCTAAGACAATTTTTTTTAATCTTTTCTTGACATACGACTAGGACTCAGAATAAAATAGTCCTTAAAACATCAACTAGGTCTCTTGGACCTTCAAGAACAACATTTAGGTGATGCTCCTGCATCATAGGCTTTGATGGACTTGGGAGGGTAAAGGGCCAGATGGAAAGGTAAAGCCTAAGGATCAGCCACTGGTGGAGTGGGATAAGCTAATTGTCAAGGTTTTTAGTTGTCATATCTAAGGATTCTTTCACTTAAAGCTCAAGCAAAGAAAGTAGAGAGAAAGAGAAATTGATAAGCACCTTGTTCCTAAAGTGGTTTAACAGTGGGAGGTGATAAAAATAGTAACATTTAAAGAAACCTTCCAAAGTGATATATTTGATCAGTATGAAATATACCTTGTCCCATGGGTGGGGAAGCTTGTCCCAGTCGTAGATAACATGCAATTTGGTAGGGGTTTCACCATCTTTGAAGAACAAGTAGATGTTACTACCAAACTTCATGTAATATAATAGTAATTTCCTTAAATTGTAACATCATAATATTTAATCTATTTTTACTATTTAGTTTTTATACTTTTGCTTCAAAATAAAATACAAATAAAACTTAGAAGATTTTATTAAACACATAGGTATGTCTTTACACTAAAGAATCTAAACTAACTATTAAAAAATGAAACCTTGTTAATATATTTACATGTATCCATCCTCAATTGTAGTGTGTAATATAGTAAAATAGAATATTTCTTGGACCACTTTCTCTATAGGCATTTACATTAATATATTTCTAGGGATGGGACTCTTGTGCATAATGTAGTCAAGTAATTGTGTACTATTGGTGTAAACTAGAATATTTTACTATACAATATTAAAATTGTGTGTTTTTTGATGTAAAATAATTACCTTCATTATACAAAACTAAAATTATACACATTAATTCCAAAAGGTTCAACTATGTGGAATTTCTTGGTATCATGTAGACCCGTCATCACTACATATATTACTTGGGAAGTCCATAATGGACAAAGTGTGAAGTTCTGGCAAGATTCATGGAATAGAAAACCTCCCTTACAAAACAATCCGGATTTACAACCAGTAAAAGATATCTTTTCTCTTGAATGGGGTGAAAAAATTTTGGATTATGTACAAGCAACAAAAGGGCTAACAAGGAAAGCAATTTGGAAATAGTAATCTGGGGCATCACTTTCTGCACAACAAGTGGCATCTTTCCAATAAGTTTTAGATAGAGAAATAGTGTTTCTCTTGGGGCAGCAGGGTAGGATATTGTGGGCACCATCGAAAATGGGGTGTTACTTAGTAGAGGAAGGCTATAAAGCACTAATTTAACAAAGTAATCAGCTGGTAGCTCAAAGGGCTTACTCTTTTTGTTGGAGTAACAAAATCTTGCCAAAAGCTAGGGGTTTTGCATGGTTGGCGTTGAGAAATTGGATCTTAACAAGTGATCTGTTAGCAAAATTGAAGATAGGTGACCCCTTTAAATGTCCATTGTGCGATGAAGAATTGGAGAATGTGGATCATCTTTTAATACAATGCACCTTTGGGAAAGAATGTTGGATATTCATAAAGGGAAAATTAAACCTATATATTCCTTTGCCAAACACAATTTGGGACATGTTTCAAAGTTGGCCACTTTTGTTTAAATCTTCTTTTTTGCATCAATTTGGCAGGTTATCCCATCTCTTATAGTTTGGAATATATGGTGGGAGCGCAATTTACGTATCTTCAGGAAAATTTATTCTTCAGTAGAGGTTGTTTTAAAGGTAAAATTGAAAAGGCAGTCTCAAAGGAAGTTAACGTATTTGTTCTGAAATTAAAGAACACTTCTTCTATCTATAAAAGTTGGGATGATTTTGTCTTGAAGAGCTAGGGAAACATTATATTTCCTTTTGCAAGGAGTTTGCATCAAATAATCAAGAAAAAGGTGAGGAGGGAAGAAGTAAAATGGAAATCTACATCCTCTGAATTTTTAAAGCTTAACTTTGATGATGCCTCTAGAGGCAATATGAGAGTTTCAGGAGCTGGTATTTGTATTTGAAACTCAGTGGGGAAAGTAAATGTAGCTAGGTCATACCAACTTCCAGTAGGAACGAATAATGTAGCGGAAGCTCAGACAATTTTTCTAGGTCTAGAAGCTACCTTGAAACTAAGAATTTTGAGATTATACATTGAAGGTGACTCGTTAATAATTGTGAATACTTGTAAGGAAAAGAAAGTTCAATGTTGTTGTTTGAGATATATCTTGTAAAGAGTCTGGGAATTGTTGGATAATTTTCAGTCTTTTATCATAACACACATTTATTGGGAGGGGAATAGGATGGCAGATAAATTGGAAAGTATAGGTTGTCAGGGTAATGAAGGTGAGATTTTGGATGAAATTCAAATGCAAGCATATCTAAACATTCTAGAATTAGCAAGGCTTGATGTGACACTTTAGCTTTTTGGATAAAGAAAATATTTAAAATGATTGTGTTGGGGGAAGTTAGACCAAGGCACCACGGGGTAGTGAGCTGCATTGCTCAACACTATCAACCCATCAAGGATACAGGCTTTAGAGTCCCACCAAAGTCACAAGGTCCCACCGATGAAGATATATGCAATTGGATTATCGAGGAGACCTCACTTTGAGTCCCATCAACCGCTATTTGTCTCGCCGGTGAAGCTTCATTCAACTTGTCAAAGAGACTACTCATTTACTCCCAGTGATGACTACCTCTCCCATCGACAAGAGTCCCCATCCTTCCATTGACATGTCGAAGAGACATGACTCAATGTCTCAGAAAAATCACAAAGTCACCCTGATAAACTTTCATCATTGTATTGAAGAGACACAAAGTTGACTCTGGTCTAAGTGACCAACTCTCACCGATAATGAATCTCAGACTTGAGTTTATCAGGGCATCGAGGAGACTCTATGATGACTCCTTTCAACACCACCCTATCATACCGATGAAGGGAATATTGCCACGTGTTCAACATACATCAACAGGACCCACCAAGGCACTGCGAGGTAGCGAACTGCATTGATCAACACTATTATCCCTTCGAGGAGTCAAGCTTCAGAGTCTCGCCGAAGTCACAAGGTCCCACTGACGAAGACATACAATCGGATTATCGAGGAGACCTCACTCTAAGTCCCACTTGTCTCACCGATGAGGCTTCAATTGGCTTGTCGAAGAGACTTCACATCTAGTCCTGATGAAGACTACCACTCCCATCAAGGGGACAGTGAATAAGGTCTCACCAAGAATGAACAGTCAGGCCAATCCTCACATTGTTACAGTGATAGGTCTCATCGATATTGTTGCAGTTATACATGGAAATGGTGGTTCAAAGTAGTTTAGGCTACACACTCAAGCATCCAAGGGTGGCGTCAGTGAAGGATAGATTTTATGCTAACAATGTGCTTTGTGTTTTGTAGGTACGATATACACTTTCATTAGTGTATCAAAGAGACACAAAGATGACTCTAGTCGAAGTGACCAACTCTCACTACTAGTGAAACTCAGACAAGTCTATTGAGGCATCGGGGAGACTCTATGATGGCTCCCTTTGACACCACCTTGTGACACCGTTGAAGGGAATATCACCACGTTTTCAACATACACCAATAGGACCCACCAAGGCACCATTGGGTAGCAAGCTGTATTGATCAACACTATCAGCCCATCGAGGAGACAGGCTTTAGAGTCCCATAGAAGTCACAAGGTCCCACCACCAAAGATACATCCAATCGGATTATCACGGAGACATCACTCCAAGTTCCACTGACCACTACTTGTCTTGCTGATGTGGCTTCAATTGGCTTGTCGAAGAGACTGCTCATCTAGTCCCGACGAAGACTACCACTCCCACTGACAAGAGCCCCCATCCTCTCATCAACATGTCGAAGAGACATGACTCAAAGTCTCGATGACATTACAAAGTCTCCCTGATACATTTTCATCTATGTATCAGAGAGACACAAATAAGCCTCCCATCGAAGTGACCAACTCTTACCAACAATGAAAATAAGATAGTCTATCGGGGCATCATGGAGACTCTACGATGACTCCCTTTGACACCACTCTGTCACACCGATGAAGGGTCTTGACTTTGTATCAGGCTGCATAAGGTCCATCAAGGGGACAGTGAATAAGGTCTCACCGATAATGAATAGTCAGGCCAATCCTCACATTGTTACAGTGTTAGGTCTTGTCGATATTGTTGAAGTTATACGTGGAAATTGTGGTACAAAGCAGTTCAGGCTACACACTTAAGCATCCAGGGGTGGCGTCAACGAAGGTAGATTTTATGCAAATGATGTGCTTTGTGTTTTGTAGTTGAATAGGAGGGATTTGGGATATGCGAAAAGGGATCTAAATTTTGTTGTTTGGGAAAATATACTCAATGGAAAACTGGCTATGAAGATCCTATCAAACTGATATGTACACATTATTTTATATATAATATAAATATATATGATCAATATGCTCTTTGGCTGAAAAAAAAAATTATACACATTAATATGAAGTAGCGGAATAAAAGTATCAAATTCTATTTGGATTTACTATATAACAAATGCTTAAATTTATTATACTTTAAATATAGAATCACTTGCAAATTTATTTATCAAGTGATACATCTACCTACTATACCTAACTTGAACTATGAACTCAATCAAATTTTCATTTTGTTATATGATATTGAAATTATTAAAACTTATATTGAATATAAGTAATTTATATGTATTTTTAGTTCTAAATGTTTCATTGGTTTATAATTTACTATTTTTTAAAAAATATTATATGATGGGGAATTTAATTTACTTCTCAAACACATAAGTCTATTTTTGTGTTACATTCTATTGGGTAGTGAGATTGATACATGTTTTAAGTCATGCTCAAGCTTGTGTGGATGAATAAAATAGAAAGATTGATACATGTTTTAGGTCATGGTCAAGCTTGTGTGGGTGAGTGGAATAGAAATTTAATGAAGTTCCATCTAGCATAATTTATTATAAATATGATATTAAAGCTTTTAATTTTTCTTTTTTAAAATTATATTATTATTTATGTAATTTTTTTTCTCTATTGATTGCTTCAATTTTCTAAATGTTAGATATTTTGTCTATACGAAAATATACTTCTAAACATTATTACTCAACATTCTAAAAAAATAATTTAAATAATTATCAAATTATATTACACGTTAAATTACTAATACATGTAAAAAAATGATTAAAAATACTATTTTAATTTTAATTAGTTTTTATGAAGATGTTTAATATAATGCATTTGCATTGATGTTAACAATAATGAAAAAATATCCAAATAGTGACATGAGACAACCATTTGGTAGGGTAATAAGGAGTGCATGCATAGATTCTGAATATTCATCAATGTGTGCTTGATCACAAGGATATTTGTAAGTTTAACTTTTTTTCTTTTTCTTTTCATTCATGTTTTTCTTTTATGCATATTTTATAATATTTTTAAAATTTACTTTAAAATTTTTCTTTATTTTTAATATTTATGTATTTATATATTTGTATTAAAGATGGTGGTAATTAATTTATTTTATTACTTTTAAAATATTGTTTTGTTTTTTATTTGATGCTATTCATATTTTGATGTTATTATAAAATCTTAAAGATTTAGAGAATGTTTTAAAATTATAAGTATAGTAACAAGAATTTATATCTTACTATATAGAGTTGAAAGAATAATAGTGTGTTTCATTTTAGATGTAATGCCTCCCATTAAAGTATTTTTTACGTAAAATGTTATATCTAAGATATTTGAACATCTAAGTTTAAATATATATATTTTAAATTTTTTTTTTAACACAAATCCATAAAATAGACATATAAGATGTAAAAAAAAAGAAAGAATAATAATATATAATGATGTTAAGGGACAAAAAGATTAAAATCACTTTATAATGAACTGAACTTGATTAAATAATTATAAAATATCCTTTACTTATACTACACTAAAATATTTGACATGTAAAGTTGAGATGCTTTAATAAATAACTAACATGTTTAATAAGATGTACTTACATATGTAGCCCGCTAAAAAATAATTTGATTTGTTCTTTTGGCACTTTGTATATTGTGACACCTCAATAATTTTGGTGCATTAGAGTACTAGGTGCAATCCATAAGTGTTATTTGTCTCTTTTTGAAATGTACATTTTAAAAAATGGACCAAATATACTCTTTTGCCATTTTGCTTGTTTGGTTAAATAACAATTTTGATTTGCAAGAGTGCATTTCCTTTTATAACTTTCACTCTATATTTTTCAAAACTTAAATTTTCAAAACTATGTTTGGAGGCTACTTTTGTTACTTTATTCAAATTCAAAATTTGGTGCACTAGGCATTTGGGCATGTTTCTCTCCCATTTTTACCTTTTGAACTTTTGTTTCATCATGAGTTTTGACTTGAAATTCCTTCTATTTGTGCATATGCTTCTATAAAATTAGGACAAATCTAAAAAAATGTTCCAAAAATCAATGTGGAGAGCATTTTTTTACTTATTACACTGATAAAACATACATTTTTCCATGTCATAAGATACATTTTTCCATGCATTATTGTTTTAATAACTAATTTGCTTTCCAAAAACTCCTTCCTAGATTCTTCCAATTTTTCTTATTTCTTCTTCTTTCTAAATTTTGATGTTAATCATCACATTTTATGACATTTTGACTCATCCAGACACAATTGAAACATAAAACAACAAAAATGACAACTGAGAGAACATAATAGATAAGTCAAGCAATCAACTACATACATATTCCTCTATTGTAAAGAGTGCTCCTTCATATAACCAAATAAAAATTCAATACAATATAATGTGGTAAATAAACTAAATTTATACTTGAATTTTATAAGGAATAAATTTTCAATTTATTATATTTTAATTATGAGCTCCCTTGTACAACCATGTATGGAGTGACACATCTAGCTATTACACCTTGTTCTTGCCACATGTTCAATCAATTTTATCTTTTTTCATTTTGATAGAGGTATTGAAATGTATTGAGTTTACTTTCATTTGTTTATAGATTTATTTTAAAAAATGTTGTATTGGCTTGCAATTAATAAAAATTTTGTTACTTTTTAACTATCATGTGATGGGGATTTCAATTTACATATCAAACATGCAGTTCTGTTCATTTGTTATTCTCTCCTCTTAATTGCAGTCTTGATATAACATTTCTTGAGTTGTGATCAAGTTTACATGTCACTCATAAAATTAAGAAAACTTCATACAAATTAGAACCAAAAAATCCGATGAAGTAGTATGTCTAAACAAGAATTGGTAGGATTACGCGCAAGATTGTTTTTGAATTCTACTACGTATATTTTTCAACTCATGTTTCAAACCACACTCAATGATCTATTGCCACAAAGAGAAGAATGACAGCATACCCACTTCCTCCCCTCTACCTCTTTTAAAGCTTAAGTTTGTAATCTAATTTACCACTCTTCTCTTCTTGACGATGAATCACCGGATGTAATACCAAACATCCATTAAAAGATATACATGATATAAACCAAAAACAATCTTCCACAACTTCATGAAATGTAGAAATCTCCTACCCACCATTATTAGGATGCACATTTTTCAACGTTTGACAGACTTGGTTGCCTTTGTCTTCGCTTAGACTTTAGACAACACCATTCATTACGTTCAGTTTGTACTTCACATGCAATATAAAGTTTGCAGACTGGACTATCAAATCAACTCTGCCTGTCCATTGAATATCTGCTGACTGCTTTAGTTGGTTAAGGAATCCTGCCCGTATTGTACTTCAAATTTGGAAGAAAACTAAGCTTCTTTTCTTCCCAAAATAATTGTAGAGTGTAAGACTGACATATTTTTAGATGTATGAATACGTTTATTGTTTAAGTCTAAAGATATACAGTATTTATTAATCCTACAGCATGTTTTACCTATAAACTTTCCCTGCAAAAGACAGAATTGCCCAAAGTGGTTCAAATTTCCAGTCAAAAAAATATTGTACAGGACAGTGTACATGCACTGTGGGCTCTATGGAAGGAATCTGTTCCTTACATGTTTTGGAAATTTCAGCCAGATGCAGGCTAGTACACTATGTACATGGTGCAGACCATCATGTTCAAGGCCTGCCAAGAGTCCAACATAGTCTGTCATGGATAACATTGTCCATAAAATAGGTTCATTATCCTCTTCTTTATAAATTTGATAATTATTTCTTCTCCTTGTTATAGACGTAGAATAGGTGATTGTTTTTATTGAGTCAATTTGGTCTTTAAAAGATGTCACTTACTGTCATGTGAGTAAAATTAAAATGGTTAGGTGTAGAGAATGCACCATAGGTTTAAAATACATTGGGTATTATTGTAGGTACATTGGTATTATTCTAGGTACATTGTTGCAGTGTTCAATTATTGATGTATAATTGATTTTAATTGTAAGTCTATTAATTAATTTTTAAATTTATCATTTTAGTTGAGATTGATTTGATTTATAGGTTTCTTGTTAGTTATGACTAAGTTTTATCATATGACCTAATTCACTTAATTCAAATTTCAATTCTTTTACTCTTGTGTGTGTTAATCATTTACATCATGTGTGTGTATAATTTGATGACTAAACTCTTATTTTACTCTTGCACACTAGAAGCATATTCTTTCTTTATCTAATCCAAGCCACACTTTACTTCAAAGATCCTCTATTTGTTGTATGCATTATTGGTCATAACATGCAAGTTCATTAGGAATGAATAACAAGTTCATAAGGAATGAATAACATGTTCACTTGGTACATTATATTTAATCATTAATTTTCTAAAGCTTCACTATGCATTTATTTGATGATGCAAATCAAGAAAGGTGGGCCTTATCAGGCTAACTGATCTTAAAACAATTTCTCAAAACAAGAGGAATTTTAAATACAACAAATAAACATTCACAAAAAACAGAATTAAGAACTCCAAAATTTTTATTTATGTTCAACATATTACAATTATACATCAATAATTCAAATTTTATGCCCCCTCAAGGAATTTGCTACACTTCTCGTACGTTCCCCAATTTTTTCTCAACAATTCTTCCAGAACTTCTATTATGCACGAACCCTCTATTATGCATTCTTCATTCTACATCCAACCTTCAACCTTCCCACTTTGTTGCAACCTCCCTTCCATTCACACCGAATTCAAATTTATTCAGTTGTTGCCCTTCTGGTTACCAATTTAAATATGCACTCTCAATCTGATCGTAGATCTATGACTACCCAAGCATTTTGCAGACCTGCCATACTCTTTCCTTAATGGTTGCGACATAGTGGTTTCAATTGACCACAACCATCACGCAATATTGCAACCATCTATAGCAATGACCATGTAGTTGTGATTTACGAACTCCCCGCGCTATCACGAGCCTCTAGAGGTCCCATCACAGGGTAGTGGTAATGACTACCAACCTCTCACTAATCACCATAATATTGTCAGCTCAAGACTTAATTGTTGCAGGTCAGTGGTAACCTTTGAGTTATCCCATAATACCACAAGTCTAGAAAATGATAGTTGCGGGAGTGCGGTTAAGAGCACGAATGAATACAATAAGCCCACTAAATGAATTAAATCAATGCTACAATCCATCTACACACCAAAAATCCAAAATTTGAAAGAAAAAAAAACATATTTACAAAAGGAAATTACAAATCTTTTTGGGTGATGAGGATTGCCCATATGCCCAGGATGCTCCTGCATCAGACACCCTAGGTTAATGAAATGTTCCATGAGTGAACAACTTAGGAATGTTTTGGTGTATTCGGGATAGGAATCCAAAACTTCACCAGATCTGCTACATTGGTCCATGAATATTCATCGGCTACACAGTCCTTCTATCTAACCAAATATTCCCAATACTCCTCCCCCCTAGTCTTCTTTGTAATGCGTGAATCAACTATCTAATCCACTTCCATTTTCTTTTCAGGCAACTAAAGTGACCAATATGGCGCATCTCGTGAATGTGAGGAATCGATGCCATCCTTCTCATGATCTTAAATACATATTTGCAACATTGAATATTGGTGAAATATCCACTCCATCTGGAAGTTCAATCTCATATGCATTTGATGAAAACTTCCTTAAGATCCTACAGGGACCTATCTTCTTCCACTTCAATTTATTATATGTTCCCTATGGGAACCTTTCCTTTCTCAAATGTGCCATGACCAAATCACCAACCTGGAATTCATGTACTCTTCAGTGTACATCAACATTCTCCTTATACTTCTTGGCGCTTTTCTCCAAACTCTTTCTCACCTCCTTATGCAACTCCTGAATATATGCAGCAAAATCTTCTGCAACAACACTTCTTCTCCTCAAGTCTGCACTGTCTCTCAATTCATCTACTCCCCTTGGGTTATATCCATACACAATCTGAAATGGATTCTCTCCCGCACTTCTGTTAATGGAATTGTTGTAGGAAATTTTTTCCTATGGCAACACCAAATCCCATTGACTAGGATTATCACCTACTAGACATCTCAAGAGTATTATCACCACTTCAGTCTGACCATCAGTCTGCGGATGGTAGGCTAAACTGAACCCCAACTATGTTCCCATTTTCTTCCATAAAGTACACCAAAAATGACCAACAAACTTAGTGTCCCCATCTGAGACAATACTCTTTGGCAAACCATGCAACCGAACTACCTATTTGAAAAACAAATTAGCTATATGTGAAGCATCACTAGACTTTTGACAAGGAATAAAATGAACCATTTTTGAAAACCTATCCACCACAACATAAATATAATCATTACCTCTATGTGTACGTGGCAATCCCAAAACAAAATCCATGCTAATGCATTCCCATGGCCTTTCTAGTATAGGTAGTGGTTGATACAATCCTGTATTTTGCCTCACTCCTTTGGCATGTTGACAAATGATACAACCTTACACTATCCTCTTCACATCTACTCTCATTCCTGGCCAATAATAACTCTTTGTTAGTTGTGCCAACATCTTATCCACTCCAAAATGTCCACTCAAACGTCCACTATGCTTTTCTCTCAACAAATTCTCCATCATGGAACCTTGAGGTATACATAACCTCTTCGCTTTGAACAAGTTCTCTTGAATAAAATACTCCAACCATGGAGTTCTGTCTACCCCCATCAAGTTCTTACAAGCTTCCCAAGCTTCCTTGAAATCAACATCATTTTCATACAATTCTCCCATAGAATCAAACCCAAAAACACTAACTCTCATTTCATTCAACAACAAACATCTCCTACTCAAGGCATCAAAAACCCTATTTGATTTTCCACTTCTATGCTTCAAAACAAATGAATAACTTTGAAGATACTCGACCCATTTCACATGTCTTTGATTCAACTTACCTTGGCTATGGATGAACTACAAATCTTGATGATTAGCATACAAGACAAACTCCTTGGGTAGCAAATAATGCCTCCATCACTTAAGTGCTTGTACAATAGCATAAAATTCTTGATCATACACAAAATATGTCCTTTTAGCCTCATTGAGCTTCTCACTGAAATACACTATGGTTCTTCCCTCTTGACTCAAAACACCTCCTATTGTTGTCCCACTTGAATCACAATCAACCTGAAACACCTTTCCAAAATTAGGAAGTGCTTATATAGGCTGTTCCGTCACCTTTTCCTTCAATATATTAAAAATCCTTTTTGTTGTTGCTATCCACACAAACTCTCTTCTAGTACCTCTCATTGTTTCTGTTATTGGGGAAAAAATACCACTAAAATTCCTTATGAACTTCCTATAGAAGCTCACCAAGCCATGAAAAATCCTAGCTTCAAACATACTCCTTGGTGAAGGCCAATCAATGATTGCTTTCACTTTCTCAGGGTCCATTTTCAAACCACTACTAGACACCACAAAACCCAAATACACTAGTTATTCTTTCATAGAACTACACTTTTTCAAATTAACCAACAACTTTTCTTCCCTTAATCTTTGCAAAACTAACTAAATATGCTCCAGGTGCTCTTCTTTGGTCTTACTAAAGATCAAAATATAATCCAAATACACAATTACAAACTTACCAAGATATGGTTTTAGAACTTCATTCATTAGCCTCATGAAAGTACTTGGAGCATTTGTCAGCCCAAAAGGCATCAACAACGATTCATACAACCCATCTTTTGTCTTGAAGGTTGTCTTCCACTCATCTCCTTCTCTTATCCTTATTTGATGATAGCCACTCTTCAAATAAATTTTTGTGAAGTATTTAGCTCCACTCAAGCAATCCATCGGATCACCCATCCTTGGCAATGGAAACCTATATTTGATTGTTATATTGTTTATAACTCTACAGTCTGTATACATGCGTCATTCTCCACCTTTTTTTTGGTGTCAACACTGCTAGAACCACAAGGACTCAAACTTTCTCTAATCAATCTGTTATCTAATAACTCATGCACTTGCCTATTAATCTCCTCATTCTCCATAGGTTTCATCCTATAAGGTGCTTTGTTAAGAAAACTGGCCCTTGGAATCAGATCCACACAATGACTGATATCCCTCATTTGTGGAAATCCATCGGGTAACTCATCCAACAAAATATCTTCATACTTTCCTATTATTTCCTAAATTTCATCTGGTAGCTCTTCTTTTGTTTCTTTATCCTTATCTCCTATAGGGTTGGGTAAGATGGAAAAACATGCCTTCTTATTTCTAAGATCTCTCAGAAACTATTTCCCACTAGTCAACCAAGCATACCCTTGGTGTATTGTCACTCTCCTCTTCCTTATGCTTCAAAGGATTCATAATATACTCTTTCCCATCCTTCTTGATTGTGTAATTATTCAATTTTCCATCATGGACAACTTGTTTATCATACTGCCATGATCGTCCCAAAATAATATGATATGCATCCATTGGCATCACATCACACATAATTTCATCTTTATGGTTACCAATTTTAAAACTTACCAAATATTGTTCATTCACCAATAGATGATGCTCCTTTTGCAACCATGAAACTCTATATGGATTAGGACGTTTTATCCTCTTCATCTTCAACTTATCCACCATTTCTTTAGATACTATGTTATCTATACTACCACTATCCACTATAACCTTGCAACATTTTCTATCCACCTTAAACCTTGTCCTAAATAGATTTCTCCTTTGCACTGGTTCTGGTTTCTCTTTCTCAAGACTCAAAAAAATTCTACACAACATCAATGACTCCCCATCTTCAAGTTCTGTCCATGCCTTGATGTAGTCATCACATCATCTTTTGCTTGTGCCATATACAATCTGGCTTCTTTTCCTCTTCCTCCATCTCTCTAGACTTGTGGGAATTCAAAAACCTTGTGTCCCACTTCTCCACATTGGAAACATGTTCCACTAAAGCCTTTTCCTCGTCCTCTTCCAAAGAATCCTCTCCCACGAGAATTTTCTCCTCTCCCTCTAAAGGAGTCTCTTCCTCTATTACTTGGTGTACTTTCTTGAGATGTGCCAACATCCTCTTGATGACTCTAGTTGCCCCTTCCACTATTGAATTGTCCTCTTCCATGAGAGAATATGCCTCTACCCTTAGAGTTATTTTACTACCTCTTTGCAATTTTTTCTTCCACCTTTAGGGCATATTGATATGCCTCTTCAATGTTGGTTACTCTAACCAAACTCATCTCATCCTAAATGGAATTATGTATCCCATTCATATATCTAGACACCTTTTCCAAGTCATCTTCCATGTGTTCTCCTCTTATTCTCAACTTATAGAATTCTTTTGTGTACTCTTATACACTTTTCTCCCTTTGCTTCAAATTCTGCAACTTCTTGAATAGATTCATATGATAATCTATAGGAAAAAAAATTGCCTTCAACTTTGTTAACATCCTCTCCCAGGTTCTAATTTTATCCTTGCCTCTTCTTTGTATTTTAGTCTACACATGATCCCACCATATGGAAGCATGTCCTCTCAGCTTTGTGCAAACAAATTTCACCCTTTGTGGGTCTTCTATAGATTCTAAATCAAAATATTTTTTCATCTCCAAGATCCAATCAATTAGGTCTTCTAAATTCAAACTTGTTGGATGTTGTGGTTGTGTTGATGATATGTGGTTGTCATTGATGTCAACACTACTAGCATAAATGTATTTGAAGTTGTATATGTTGAGGATATTGAGAAAATTGTAATAAATAAGTTCCAGGTTGTCAGTGGTGAAGTGAAGTTTAGTATGGTGGTTATTTATGTACGTTGTTGATAAGAGGTTGTGGACTAAAGGGTTTGTTGTTGAGTGTATCTAGTTTATCCACATCGAGTTTTAGAGATCTGCATGAAGATTTGATCAAGTTATGAAGATTTCCATTCAGACAGTTTTTTTGTTTCTTTAGTTGGTGTTCCTAATTGAAGATGATGCTATTTCAGTTAGTTCAGTTGTTTCAGATGCTTCTCTTGTGATTCATGATGATTGTGGATGTTTCTAGATCACTCTCTATCTTTGTTGCATGTCTTCATTGATTCTTGTGATCACGGTTAGCGATTTTCTCTTGCGTGTTCATATTTTTCTTGTTCTTAGCCGACATAGTGTTTGTAGCGTGTTGTGGATCTTCAAGGAGAAATTAATTGAAGTTTCTTCATGCTGGAGACGTTGATTTGGGTCCTCACTAAGTTGTGGCCAATCTTGGTTGTGTAGACACATAAAATTGTCCTAGGCTTGCGACTCTTAGATTATTCAACATTGCCCCTTTCATTCTTAATAATTAAATAATTTTTAATTATTTAATTATTTTCTAAAGTCATAATTCTTCTATTAATTAAATAATTTTAATTATTTAATTAATTCATTTTTATCTTTATTCCTCCTTGAAATTAATTAAATAAATTTTATTTATTTAATTACGCCACTAATTAGGTCCCCTTCTTTCTAAAATTAAATAAATTCTTATTTATTTAATTTTTGTCCACTTTCCACTATAATTAAATATTTATTTTAATTATTTAATTATTCATTAGCCTCTTCTCTCATAAATTAAATAAATTTTATTTATTTAATTGGGTCCACTCTCTTGAATTTTGAATTAAATCATTATTTAATTCAAAATGATTCCTTTGTCACATTCCTCTATAATTAAATAATATCTTTATTATTTAATTGTTCATCATAAATTAAATAATTTTTATTATTTAATTTCTCCTATCACCTCTTTGTCTTGTGCCAATCTTATCTTCCACATCAAATCTTATCTCTTGACATCTCATTCAATTTCATCCCTTGATTGAATTATCTCATAATTCAATCTCAACCCTTCATTTCTTGTCATTGCCCTAATTTTGACCTAACCCTATTCCATACTACAACATTCAATCTTGACCATTGATTCTAGGGTATTTTTCATCTTCTCATCCTAGCCACACATTCAAAATTGTAGTTTTTATAAAATGGCAATTTTGTTCTTATTTTCATATCTCATGCTCATTCTGTCAACTTAGGTTATTATTATTGTCATTAGCAGTCATTGTCATTTTAGTCTATTGTGAGATCATTTCTTTTATATAAATCCTTCAACCTTTGCATAGGGCTTTGACATTAGTCTAGGTGCTCATTGGAAATCTGAGGGCCTCATTCAATTTGCTGCAAACTAGAAGGTGTAACAAAGGTGAAGCATGGAAGATGAAGATTTATGGTAACATTGTTCCTTTTATTTTCATATTGATTTCCTTTGTGCTTTGTTACTTCATTGGATTTTAATGTTATTGTGCTAACCCTTTAACAAATCTGATTTTCCCTTGATTACAGGTTGATTCACATTGATAATATTTAATGTTTTGGGCCGACAATTTATATTCATTTTATTATTTCTTTGTGGCCGACTTGTAGCGATGAAATTTCATGTTGTGGATATATAATAGCAATTGTTTATTCGAATTCAAGTGTGAAAGGTGTGCTTCTATGTGTGTGCATGAATAATGTTCTAAATAATTCGAAGGTAGAGAAGAGTGTGAAAAATTGTGAAGAAGTGTGAAGAAGAGTGAAGAAGAGTGAAGAAGTGTTCATGTGCTTAATTGGAACTATAATTAGACATTAGCAGATGCTATTTTCTGAATTTTCAAAATCCGGATGGCTTTAATTTGAATCTCTTTGTAAGACAGTGTGTCTTCCTTTGTAATTGAGCAATGAGCTCTAGGCAATGTACTTGAATGCATGTGCATTCCCCATATTTCATTTTCATTATACTTTTAATAGGGTATAATCTTGTGGATTGACCTCCACCATGGTTTTTCCCCTAACAAGGTTTCCATGTAAAAAATATTGGTGTTATGTGTGTTTCTGATGTGTTGATGATTTATGTTTTCATGGTTAATAATTAGATCAAAGAATAAGGTTAATAAGTTGAATAAGTTTTTAATTTCTATGACAACTGATTCATCCCCCCTCTTAGTTGTATTCCCTTGTATTGCCAACAATTAGTATCAGAGCAGGTTCCTTGGAAGAAGTTTAACAGCTTAAGGTGATCCGGGATGGCAAGTTACAAGAAGGATAGTCTGAGATTTGTTGGAACAAATTATTCTTTGTGGAAGACTCAAATGGAGTGCCATATGAGATGCATTGGTGAACCCTACTAGAGCATTACAAGTAATATGTATATTATTCCACAAAATGGTCCTACTACTTCTGTTGAGATCAGAGATGCTGAGTATAATAACCAAGATAAGGAAGATTTGTTGAGTGCTTTGACTGATTCTGAGATGACAAATGTTATGGATATGAAGACTTCTTATGAGATCTGGAAAAAATTGGAAACCTTGTATGAAGGTGATGCTAATGTGAAGATTGCTAAGTTGCAGAGTTTGAAAGGGAAATATGAAAGGTTGAGAATACGTGATGATGAGAACATTAATACTTTCATGTAAAAAGTGAATGAACTTGTGTGTGGGATTAGATGTACTGGTGTAAAGATAGATGAATATGAGATTGTTGCTAAAGTGCTTAGATCCCTGCCTGATTCTTACAAAGTCAAAGCTAGTGCTATTGAAGAGCTCCGGATTGTAACAAACATAACCAAGATACATTGGTTGGTAAGTTGACTACTTTTGAGTTGAGAAAATTTGGCGATGCCCTTCCTAAGGTTGAATTTGCATTTAAGGCTACTACTTCTAGAAGAGATAGACAAAGATATGATCCAGGTGAGAGTTCATCTAGAAATACATTCAAGTATGAGGATGAGATCAGACAAATTGAAGAAGAAGAAAGAGAGCTAGAAGAGCTAGAAGCACTTATTGTCAAAGAGTACCGAGAGGAAAATGTAAGTATGAAGTAAAATTACCTCTTAAATGTTTTTCTTGCAATAAGATAGGTCATTTTGCATGAAGGTGTCCAGAAAGAGTTGCTAAACCAAGACATAACAAGCCTAGATTTCAAAAGAAGTGTTATTATGCTACTAATGAAGGCGTGATAGATGATGAATCTGATAAAGGAAATAGAAGTGATGATGAATGGGTATTTATTGCTATCAAGGATAATAATGTATCTACTGAATCTGCTGGTTATACAAATGTGGAGAAAGCCCTGGCTGCTTGAGTTGAAGAAAAAGATGAATGGGTAATTGACAGTGGATGTTCACATCATACGACAAGAGACAAAAGTAAGTTTGCAAGCTTGGAAAAGTATGATGGTGGTGTTGTGAGATTTGGTGATAATATAGTTGGTGTGATCTGTGGAAGAGGTTGCATTTCTCTTGATGGTAAGCATAATACTGATGATGTTCTATATGTGGAAGGCTTGAAGCATAATCTTTTGAGTGTTGGTCAAATGGTTGATAAGAGATACAATCTTCAGTTCAAGGATGGAAATTATAGAATATTGAGTTCCAAAAATGAAATTACATCAAGTACAAAAACAAAAGGTAATATCTTTCACTTGAGTGCTACTGGTAAAAGTTGTTTGATTGCTCAAGTTGATGAAAGTTGGTTATGACATAGGAGGTTGTGTCATGTTAAATTTGATAATATTGTCAAGATAAGTTCCACTAAGGCTATGAGAGATCTACCTAACTTGGTAAAACCTACCAATGCAATATGCAAGGAATGTCAATTGGGAAAACAAACTAGGATTTCATTTCAAAGTAAAAAGCATTGTTCAAATGAATTGTTAGAGATTGTGCATACTAATCTGTGTGCTCCCTCTAAGGTCAAAATTTTACAAGGTTACAGGTATTTCATGTTACTCATTGATGATTATTCTAGAATGGTATGGGTTGCTTTCTTAAGGGAGAAATTTGAAGCACTGGAAAAGTTTAAGATCTTTAAAGCTATGGTTGAGACAGAGACAAGTTTGAATATTAAATGTTTGAGATCAAATAGAGGTGGTGAATTCACTTCTGGTGAATTTAATACTTTTTATGAAGAACATGGAATAAAGAGACAATTATCTACACCGCAAACCCCTCAAAAAATGGAGTTGTGGAAAGGAAGAACAAAACAATTGAAGATGTTGCTAGAACTATGATGTTGGAAGGATATGTTCCTCATATCTATTGGAGAGAAGTCGTGAGTACTACTGTGTACACACTCAACTGGGTACAAGTCAAAGGTGATACTGGTAAGACCCCTTTTGAGCTATGGACTGGTCAAAAGCCTACTGTTAAAAACTTCAATATATTTGGAAGTGGATGTTATATTAAGAGAGAGGAAGACATAGGAAAGTTTGATGCTAGGAGTGATGAAGTTATCTTTCTGGGTTATGCTTCTAAAAGTAAGGCCTATTGGTGCTACAATAAAAGATTGAAGAAAATGGTTGAAAGTGCAAATGTTAAGGTTGATGAGGACTCAGGTACACTATCCAGAACTTGTGGATATGACTTTGATGATTAGGATGACAGTGAAAAAAAAGGAAAGCAAGTCCAGATTACAAATCAAGTGCAAATCAATCCTATAAATCAAGAAAATGAAGAAGGAGAAATTGGTGAAAGAGCAGAAGAAAGATCAAAAGAGCCTGAAGTTGAAGAAAATCCTAAGAAGATTTTGATGTATGTAAGATTGAATCATTCAAAAGATCAGATTATAGGTGATAAGAACAAAGGTGTCGAGACTAGGAGAAATATTGCAGAAGAGTATTGCTTGATTTCAAAGATTGAGCCTACTAGTGTGAATGAACCATGTAAAGATGAGCATTGGATTGAAGCAATGAAAGAAGAGTTAAAAACAATTGAAAAGAATGATGTACATGGATTCTTGTTCCCAGACCTAAGGATAAGAATGTCATTGGAACCAAATGGGTCTTTAGAAACAAACTGAATGAGCAAGGTGAAGTGGTTAGAAACAAAGCAAGACTGGTATGTAAAGGATATTAAAAAATGAAAGGAATTGATTTTAAAGATACCTTTGCCCTTGTTGCTAGAATTGAAGTTGTAAGATTATTTCTTGCCTATGCTACTCACAAGAACTACATAGTTTATCAGATGGATGTAAAATCAGCTTTTCTAAATGGTGAATTGGAAGAAGAAGTGTATGTTGAGCAACCTAATGGATTCCAGTTGACTGATAAAGAAGATATGGTGTGTTGGTTGAAGAAAGCATTGAATGGACTCAAGAAAGCCCCTAGAGCATGATATACAAGATTGGACAAGTATTTGTTGAAGCTTGGATTTAACAAAGGTATTGCTGATAGTAATCTGTATTTCAAGAATGATGATAAAGATTTGATTGTTGAAGTCTTCGTCGATGATATTATTTTTGGAGGAGATGATGCTTTGTGCATGAAGTTTTCTAATGAGATGCAAAATGAATTTGAGATTTCTATGATTAGTGAGTTGAAATCCTTTTTGGGATTGCAAATTACTCAGTTAGATAAAGGGATTTTCATATCTCAGTCCAAGTATGTGAAGGAATTGTTGAAAAAGTTCAGTATAGAAGATTCAAAACTAGTTGGTACACCCATGGTGATTGGATGCAAGTTGACAACAAAAGATGATTCTCTAAAAGAAAATCAAATGTAAGATACAGATCAATAATTAGTGGACTATTGTACTTAACTCAAACTAGGCTTGATATCATGAATGTTGTATGTATTGTTGCAAGATTTCAAGCTGATCCGAAAGAATCTCATGTGATTGTTATGAAGAGAATTTTTAGATACTTGAAGGGAAATGTTGATCTTGGCCTATGGTATCCTAAAGATGATGATCTTACTTTGAGTGCCTTTACTGATGCTGACTGGGAAGGAGATGTGAATGACATAAAAAGTACTAGTGGTGGAGCATTTTTCTTGGGTAAGAAGTTAATTCCATGGTTAAGCAAGAAGCATAATGTCATTTCCTTGTCTACTGCAGAGGCCGAATACATTGTTGCTACTAATAATTATACTCAAGTCATGTGGATGAAACAAATGTTGAAGGATATCAGAATTATATATGATGAGCCTATTGCTATATTTTATAACTCAAGTGCTATTAACATTTCCAAGAATCTAGTGCTACATTAAAAAATAAAGCATATATCTATCAAGTTTCACTTTTTGAGGGAGAAGGTAAGTGAAAAGGAAGTCATATTGGAGTATGTGCCTACTAAGGAGCAGATTGTAGACATCTTTACCAAGCCATTTCCTAAGGATACTTTTGAGTATCTCAGAGGGAAGTTGGGGGTGATTACCCCTCCTAATCAGAACTAAGGATGCATTGCATTTCATTAGTCCATGCATTTCACAGTCATATATTGTCTTAGATTGATGTTGTGGTGGCTACTACTCAGGGGGAGTAGTCAGATGTTTAGAAATTTAGATATGTGCTTCAGAGCTTAGAGAACTTTGTCATTGATGTCAAAGGGGGAGAAGAGTCATGTGAAAAATTGGTGATTATATGAGGAGAAGAGCTTTATGGGGAGAAAGATAATGTGAAAGTGTTGAGGAGAAGATGAGTCAAAACCTAAGTAGGACTTAGTTGTGTTAATGGTGTTTTTCACATCATGTGTTGCCATCAATGCCAAAGGGGAGGTTGTTGGATGTTGTGGTTGTGTTGATGATATGTGGTTGTCATTGATGTGAACACTATTAGCATAAATGTATTTGAAGTTGTATATGTCGAGGATATTGAGAAAATTGTAATAAATGAGTTCCAGGTTATCAGTGGTGAAATGAAGTTTAGTATGGTGGTTATTTATGTATGTTGTTGATTAGAGGTTGTGGAATAAAGGGTTTGTTGCTGAGTGTATCTAGTTTTATCCACATCGAGTTTTAGAGATCCGCATGAAGAATTGATCGAGTTATGAAGATTTCCATTTAGACATTTTTTTGTTTCTTCAATTGTTCCTGATTGAAAATAATGCTATTTTACTGCAGATGCTTCTCTTGTGATTCGTGATGCTTTTGGATGTTTCTAGATCATTCTCTATCTTTTTTTCACATCTTCATTGATCATTGTGATCGTGGTTGGAAATTTTCTCTTGCGTTCTCATGTTTTTCTTGTTCTTGGCCGACATAGAGTTTTTAGTGTGTTGTGGATCTTCGAGGAGAAATTAATTGAAGTGTCTTCATGCTAGAGATGTTGATTTGGGTCCTCACTAAGTTGTGTCCAACTTTGGTTGATTCACATTGATAATCTTTAATGTTTTGGGCTAGCAATTTATATTCATTTTATTATTTCTTTGTGGCCGACTTGTAGCGATGAAATTTCATGTTGCAGATATATAAGAGTGTTTGTTTATTTGAATTCAAGTGTGAAAGGTGTGCTTCTTTGTGTGTGCCTGAATAATTTTCTAAATCATTTGAAGGCAGAGCAGAGTGCGAAGAATTGTAAAGAAGTGTGAAGAAGAGTGAAGAAGAGTGAAGAAGTGTTCATGTGCTTAATTGGAGCCATAATCAGGCATTAGTAGATGCTATTTTCTCAGTTCAAAATCTGGATGGCTTTAATCTGAATCTCCTTGTAAGATAGTGTGTCTTCCTTTGTAATTGAGCAGTGAGCTCTAGGCAGTGTGCCTGAATGCATGTGCATTCCCCATATTTCATTTTCATTATACTTTTAACAGGGTATAATCTTATGGACTGACCTCCACCATGGTTTTTCCCCTAATAGGGTTTCCACATAAAAAATCTTGGTGTTATGTGTGTTTCTGATGTGTTGATGATTTATGTTTTCATGGTTAATAATCAGATCAAAGAATAAGGTTAATAAGTTGAATAATTTTTGAATTTTTGTGACAACTAATTCACCCCCCCTGTCAATTTCTGCCCTTGTATTGCCAAAAAAACTCCCATTATAGGAAGGAGGGTCCATCTAGGTTTTTCTATTTATTTTGGCCATAGCCCTTAGAAATCTCACATTCTCTTCATCATCATCCACAAAATTTTGGGGGGATGCTTCTCCTTCTTCTACCTCATCTTCATTGACATCTTCTACATGTGCTCGTCTTCTTTGTGCCAATTCCACAACATCCATCCTTGTTGTAATTCCTCTCAACATCTCCATGAAAACCACCAGGTTATCATTCTATTGACCTCTTCTTCCACATAATCATTGAGCCATGTTTACACCCTCTATAGATGTGGGTCTTCTCTCTTCTCAGTCTACCCACAACACCAAATCTAGGGTCTCCTCTCATCATGACCAAAACCAACTCTAGGGTTTTCTCTCAACCCAACCAAAACCCACTTTGATACCAATTTGATGCAGGTTAAGAAAAGTGAGCCTTATCAGGCTAACCGATCTTGCAACAATTTTTCAAAATAATAGGAATTTTAAATACAACAAATAAACATTCACAAAAAAAGAAAAGAATTCCAATGATTTTATTTATATTCAATAGTCTATTACAAATGTACATCAACAATTCAAATTTTATGCCCCCTCACAAGAGTCTACTACACTTCCCATACATTCCCCAATTCATTCTCAACAATTCTTCCCTGACTTCTATTATGCACGAACCCTCTGTTTCGTGTTCTTTTTTCTATGTCCAACTTTCAACCTTCACACTTTATTGTGACCTCCCTTCGATTCACACAAAATTAAAATTTATTCGACCATTTCCCTTCTGGTTACCCGTTTAAATCTACACCTTCGATTTGATTGTAGATCTACAGTTACCCAAGCATCCCACAGACCTACCATACTCTTTCCTTAATGGTTGTGAGATAACGGTTTCAACTAACCACAATCCTGCAATATTGCAACCATCTATAGCGACGACCACGAGGTTTTGATTTATGAACTCCCCACTTTACTACGAGCCTCTAGAGATCCCATTGTGGGGTAGCGGTAATGACTACCACCCACTCACTAATCACCGTAATACCACCGACTTGAGACTTAAACATTGTGGGTCAGCGGTAACCTTTGAGTTATCTCGTGATATTGCAAGTCCAGAAAATGACCGATGCAGGAGTGCGGTTAAGAGCACAAATGAATAGAATAAGCTCGCCAAATGCATTAAGTCGATGCTACAATCCATCTTCACACTAGAAATCAAAAATTTGAAAGGAAATTACAAATCTTTTTGGGTGATGAGGATTTCCCATACGCTTGGGATGCTTTTGCATCATTTGATAAAAAAATATAACATCATCCATTGTTTGCTCATCCCTATGCAAACTCTACAAATGTAGAAGGAAGCACATTTAGGTACACCTCTAACATCTTTCCTTGAAGTTCACCAAGATGCACATCCACAAGACTAAAAAAGATACGTAAGAGTCTTTTCTTTAAATGAATTCTACCACTCTCTTACTATCTAGCTTAGAATAGCTAAAATTCTTAAATTTTTTAAAAAATCTAATTTTAGATTTAAGCATGTATAGAATTAACATTTATCTCATAAACACTACAAAACTAAATGGGTCTATTGAATTAATTATAATCCAATATCACACCCTACCATTAAAATAATAAATTCTATTATGTTAAATTGAATACATATTAAATTGGAATTTTTAGGCCTTAAATGGTTGAATTTGACCTAGAAAATATGTCAAAACATATTGTTATTGGATATGTTGGTCATTATCACATGAAGCTCTCCAAAATATTCAATCTCAAGAAAAAATATGCTCAAACAAAATCCTAGATCAAAATTTATAGTCTCTACAAATTTTGGTTCTCACATCATTCTCGTATATTTGAAGAAAACTTAGCTCCTATATGTTGTCCCAATTAAATCTCTACCATTTTCTCTTATCCAATCTCTTCAATTCCTATTTTGAGATCCAATTCTTATCCTTTTTCTATAAGCTTCCCACTATACCAAATATCTATTGTAGCTACCCCACCTTGTGTTGACTATCTTTTTGTCTAAAACCTCTGCTATATGTTCTCTCTTCTTTTTGGGCACCTACTTCAACTAATTCACTTCTTCCCCTTCATCTTCATTTTCATCCTTGTGTAATGAATATAAATATGAAACAATAAGTATTGGAAAAATGTCAAACTTTTGTGGAAAACTCACCTCATAAGAACTTTCATTTATTAATTTTTTTGCACGATCTATTGTTATTATACTTAAGCTTCTTGTATGTTCCTTGGGGAAATATCTCTTCTCATTTAATATACTATCACTAAATCTCCCTCTTTAAATACTTATGGTCTTCTTGTTACATCAATTGTTTCCTTATACTTCTCGTTATTGTCTTGTAGCCTTTTCCTTACTTTATTCTATAATTGTTACACATGCTTTGCAAATGTCTCAACATCATCACTAATTAGTTTAGAAATTGGTAACTAGATTGATTTTAAAATGCCCTTAGTATTCCTACCATAAATAATATGGAAAGGTTATTTTCTTGTAGACATATTTAGAGTGTTATATGCAAACTTATCCTATAGTAAAGTTTGTAAGTGTGAAAAGTAGTTTTGTGTACTGTTGATGGGTGTTTTGTACACTTTCTCAACACAGGAAATGAATAGATGCATCACCTCTCTTGAAAGGAAACCTCCAACAGGAAAGTTGCTGAAAATGTCCCCAAGGTATCTCAGGTGTCAGGTTATGACTTGCATGGAATTCCTCAATTGAAGTTTGGTGTGATTTTACTGGTAATCACAGGGAAGACTTATGTAGCTAGATGCGTAATGGATCTTAAATTTTGAAGTTTCTGAGATGGGAGTTACGATGCAATTTGTTGTAGGTTCAAACAACAATCTAAAACTTCAGTGTTTTTTTAAAGTTTGGATTTACAATGTGCAATGAACCTTAGCACAGGCTATTTCTTAAAAAAAAAAGAGAAAAAGAGCAGGGAAGAGAGAAGGTTCCTGGATATGTAACAAACTATGTTCATAGTAATCATGAAGTTCTTGCCGTGGACAACTTCCTTCAAACAAAATTTCACTTAACTAAAAAATTCACAGTCTCATGAAATTTGTGCTATCTTCTAGGGCCTGCAAATATGTCACCATTCATTCACCATATATATGCATGAACAAAGATAAAAGTGTGGAGCAACTTTGAAATTCAAGCCCAGACTAACTTTGCACAGCTATTTACCAGTGGAAAACAACAAAAAGTATGGGCAAGGAAGGCATCTACACAACAACAATTTTCACAACTACAGAACAACATTACTAAAATCTACTCAAGCAATTTAAATATAGCTTAAAATAGCAATTCAAATCTAGATAAAGCATCTAACAAAGGAGGTTGAATCATGAAACATGTGAAGAATTCAGAAAATGCACCAAGTCAATGTATTTTCATTATGAATTTCAGCAGCATGTCTTTACAAAAACTCAACTCCCTTTGGAAATGAGAGGAGACCTCCTATTTATAGTGCCCAAAAAGTAGAACGAATGGCCAAGATTCAATCTCATTGTGTGGCCAAGATTCACTACAAACTAGGGTTATACCTACCCCAAATATATTACAATTTAAAATACAATTTTGTCCATATCCCTATTTCATCATCTAGTAACAACACTGTAGCATTTTATCTTTTGCTGATTGCTCTTTTTGCTGTAGCTATTCCTTTATGAGCTCTTCACTAATAATAGGGCTGCCTTCCTGCTTCTTCAAAGCTGCATATTCCATAAATTTCAGAATCATTGGTAGGAGTTTGTCAGCCTCTATGTTTTCGGACCGTAGCATCTGATAACTCCATTCTTTTGAGTTGTATTCTAGCTTCTTTTAGTCTTCATCATACTTTGTGACATGATCTTTGAACAGCTCCAAATGGACGAAGGCACGGGCAGAAAAATTGATGAAATCTATGGTTATCTCATTGGACATCTCATCCTCCATTGCCTTCTAGAAATAAGGCTTTATTATCTTCGGATCCATTTGCACCGTGGGCATGTCGTACCCCGTCACTAGCTTCAAATACCGGGCGTAGTCCACCTTGATTTCCTCGACCAATTCGATATCTAGATCCACCTTATCTATTATTTGCTCCAGTCTTTCCCTCTTGTTATCAAAATCTCACTTCCACACATCCACCAACCAATGGTCATCCCTTTTGAATGCGAGCTCCTTTTCCCATGTGGCCTTTGGTAGTTGGAGGATGGCCTCAATCTTTGGATAGGTGGAATTATATGTTGCAGGGAAGTCAGTGCAAAGCTTCTTGGTTCCCTCCAGGGCCTGCTATAAATCTAAGAAATTTTTGGCCATCTGAACAACCCGGCTGATACCTATGTTCCCGATGTACAGGACTTGCCAAAACCAGCTCTCTGTAGTCTTATCCAAGTTCTTCCTCTTTTCCAGTTTTTCAATTGTTCTTTGGACAACAGTTGGGGTGGATCCGCGAACGTGGTAGGCATGTCATCCACTGAAGACCATTGTTGGATGTAATCCATCAAGGTGGCTACTTGTGCTTTAAGCTCATCTTTTGACACCTGATCTTGCTGTATTAGGTGCACCACCGTAGCTACTGACTCTTCAAGATGTTCCACCTTCTATTCTTTGGTAGCCGTCCCTAAGTTAATGGTGGAGACGTTATAACTTACTCCCTCCTTGCCTACCACCGGTGTTGCTATCTGCACTGTTCAGGATCTGGAAGCATCCATTGTTACCCTAGACCTAACTTTAGGCTTCTTCTCCTTCTTGGTTGAGAATTGTGGTCAGGCTAGTATAGCTTCTAGCCTTGCTCTTGGGTCCTTTGGGGTGGGAGTCTTCTTTTCAAGTTGCTTCTCCAACCATTTGGGCATGGTAGATTTTTCCTTGGGAAATTCTCAATCATCCTTGCCTCCCTTTGTCTGAATCTTTGTTTGTTCACTTGTGGGAGTCTTTTCTTTTGTTTTGGTGCTATCTCCTTCTTCCTCATTAGATTCTTGGATGAATGTGAGGTGTTTGACGAGAGGCTTAGTAGTCAATCTCCCTCGGGGGCTTTCTTCTATCTCAATTCCTTTTCCTTTCTCCTCCTCAGTTTGTTTGTCCTTGTGCCCATGCTCCTCAAGTTTGTCCTCTTCTACATTTCCTTCCTCTTTATGAGGAGATGGAACAACCTCCAGCTATCCCTCTATAGGGAGTTCCATCATTTTTCATTGTCCTACCAGCTTCTTGTTCTTCTTTGGGAGGTGACCTTTCTGTCTCTTCTTCATCATGCTTCAGTTTTCTGGCCATTTCCTCTTCGAGATCATCATCAAAGATCTGCACAATAGTTCTACCACCTGCACCCTCCTCTTCATCTTCGCTCTTAGAAGACCCCATTCCTTCTTCCTCATAGACCACCTTGTCAATCATCCGGTGTTCATACTCAGGGTGTTCATGGTACTCATCAGCTTCCTCCTCCATTTCCTTCGAGGCTTCTTGCTCCCGTCTCTCCCATTCCTCAGAAATTAACATTGTGGCCTCCATTGTTGGTGGTTCCGTTGGAGGTTGTGAAGGTGCAACAATGGCGAGGACCCATGCTAAGGTAGTCTGAATGGTGGGGTCCATGAAGATCTGGGAGAGCTCGGAGTGGATATTTTGCATGTGTCACAAGAAAGCCTCCGATAATGCAAGTGCAGGCATTGGTGTTGTCATCGTTACTAATGGGAGTGATGTGGTGGGTGACATGGTGGTAGAGGAAACAGGAGTAGTCACGATGGATGAAGAGTCAATCATTATGATGGGCCCAACCGGGGGAGAAGAGGCGAGATGGACTGAGATATCCACCGTGGGTGAGGACATGATGACCATGGCTTGGGAAATAGATGGCAGGGTAGTCAGAATAGGGGGAGTAGGGAGGAGTTCTGGCTGATCCGCCCTCTCTTCTTCACCTTCTTGAATTTTCAGCTACTCTGTGGCACTTCCTGTTCGCTTGGGCCTCTTGGAGTGTGAGCCTCCTGAATCTTTCCTTGCATACACCTTAGGATCTAGGGACTGCTCTGTTTTAGTCCCTTTCCTCTTTTTTTTATCTAGTGAGCAAAGGAGATTTGGATGTCCCACCCGTCGAAGTTGTAGCAGCAACATCCTCTGTGGCACTAGGCTCACTCTTAATCCCTTCATATGTTAGGAAAACCCCTTGTTGCTTTAATCGGGCTACTTGTCCATCAATCCATTCTTTGGTTCGAGCCATGATTGGTTTAGTCACAATGTCGAGGTCATCGACCTCTTGCTCATCCCAGTCTATCATTGGTAGTGGAAAATTAGTGACTACAACATACTTGGGGTACACGACGGTGCCTTCATCCTCCTCAACCTGGTCTGGTATAGGAAACAACTGCACCCTTTTCATGAAGTATGCGGTCATCCTCATGTAATGCCTCATGCACACCTCTTTGTCATCCTGGTAGTCTACCCAGAAATCTTCAACATGATGTAGGTGAGCATATTCTGGTCCCAGTTCCTTTCTTATGTGCCCATAGGGGTCTACCCATGGACGAGCAGTGTGTAGGTGGAAGTGGTACTCCGCCAACTCCTTTTTTGAATTCCCAACGCACTGGGAAGTTTGCAATTTATACATCCCTTGACCGAAGGCTAATGGATAAGGAATCCCTACCAAATGTTTACCGCTAAAGACTGAGTGTATATGTTGTAGCTGTCAGGAGAGTTCTAATAGTATAATTTGGTCATTGGGGTATCGGGGCAACTTATTCGGCCTTTCTGTGAAGCCTCGGGCACGAATATATGTGAATTTGGGGAATTGAATAAATAGGAAGGTGTACTGTTTTAGGAATGCTCATGCGCTATGAGAGACCCTTCTCTCAAAATCCCCTCCAAGTAACCGAATGATGTAGCCAATGATGGCGTCATTCACCCTATAGTACTCCTTGAAGTTTCTAAATTGTAGCTGGGGATATCTGTCATATGCTTTTAATCTCCGGCCCTGCTCCTCATCGGGCACCACAAATAATCAGCTGTACTGTCTTTGCTCCACCAGTGAGTAGACCAAATAGGAGGTCATGTAGAACTTGGAGCTCTTCTTCACATTCATAAACTGTTTGTGGAAGCAGTCGCTTATGATGCCTCCCTAGTAGAATGTGGCCTTTGTGGTGACATCTTCGTCCCCACGGAGGGTTTCTTCAAAAAAAGTATACCATCCATTCTTGAAAAAATGCACCAAAAGGGAGGCCCATTACCCAGCTCAGCATGGTTACTAGGTCGTGGTAGTCTTCATAAAAATCACTGCGAAATAGTTCTTGGGGAACCTTCGTTGCACTGCCTCTTTTCTCCTTGAGCCAATATTGATTTATCAACTTTTTGCAGCCCATCGGGTTTTCATCCCACGTTTCCTTTCCTTCCTCCATGGTGGGAACCTCCATTTCCTCAAAGGTGGGAATGTGGAAAGTCTTAGTAATTCCCTTGGCTGACATGTTAGCGAGGATGTTCCTATCTCTGTCAATGATGGTTCTTGTTTGGGGCTGGTAGGCTTGCCGATAGGCCATGGCCAATTTAGGGGCAATGAGAGACGGGGGGAAGCCTATCACTTTCACAATCCCACTCTGCCTGATTGATCTTGCATTATCAATCCTTGGGTGGACTCTAACCCTTTGCTTGAATTCATCAATATCGACGTGGCCGATATTGGTGTCGGTGATCTCCTTCCAGTCGGTGATGATTTTTGAATGCAAAGGCTCACCCTGGAACTGGTATTTCATCTGATATTTGTCTTTTCTTCCACTAGGAGTTTTTCCTGCTTTCTTTCCTTTTTCTTTCTCTATAATTGCCCCCGAGGGTCCTACACCCAATTCCATATAGCCTACAAACACAGACATAATGAGTACAACCAAATACCAAAAGCATTATCATTAGTCAAAATACCGTGGACAAAATCCAATTAGACATTGTATGATTAACAAAGTTAAATTTTCTCTTTTAGATGTCGTCAGTCACTTTCTGAAGGGTTGTTGGACAATCTGGGACCAAGGGGCCGGATTTCCCTGGAAGGAATGTTGTTTTGGAAAGGGCGAACAGGTTGGGGCAATCCTAGTGGTTTCTCCTGTCTTCACATTTTGATGGTTTGAAAGGCTTATGTCGAAGAAGGCTGAATTTGAGCACATGGGTTGAGATTGGTTTTCAAGTTTGAGGTTATTTTGACAACTTTAGGAGCACCCAAAGGTTCAGGGTCAGAAAACTGCTAGGAGTTCGCTGTTTGCAATAGCCTGGAAGGAATGGAATTCTGGGGTCAAAACTTTGGGGACTGGGACCCAGAAAGTCAAATGTCAGCCAATGATTTTATACAAACTTTAAGGAGTTCAGTCTTGGGGGTGCGGAAAGTAGTGGTGATTTTTCGCTTGAGAATGGTGGAAGCAACATGGAAATCTGGAGGGAGCAGCCCGGAGGACTAGACCCAGCAGAGCGATTGGCCGCCGCCTTTTTCTTTGCGAAGTTTTTCCAGGTGATCAAGGGGCTAAAACCCAGATCTTAGTTAGACATGCATGCTTTTCGCTCTTATGCATCAGAAAAAGGTGAAGGGGAACCCCGATGGGTGGATTTTGATAGGTGGAGATGATGAATGAAAGGCCGGGGCCTGGGAGCTGGGGAGACGTCGTCCCGTAGCCATTTCAAATGGTGGAGTCTCCACGACGGCCTGGGGACAGAAGTCTGCGGGTCAAGGCTCGATGACACGAAGGAAAAGTAACTTAGTTTCAATCCCAAGACAACCAATAGATGAATGGAACTTGAAGGGTGGAAAGGCTTACTCCTTCCGCCATTTGGGAATGACAAGGGCAGAGCGAAGTTTTGAGGACGAAAGTCTGACAAGACGAACCCAGGAAGGGAAAAGGCAACTAAAAAGATTTGTAAATTTGACTAGTTGGAACTCAT
>VDFB02339851.1:52246-75049 GCA_007258455.2 Sequoia sempervirens
TAAAAGCTCCCTTTTTCATAGCTTTTACATATAATATGCTAAAGCATTTATTTTTAGCACCAAGCAGAATTTGAAGACAAAACTTTCTCAATAGCTTCAATGAACAAAATGATGGATTTCTAGCTTTTAGATTTGAAAGGCATCATAAAGCATTTAATCTCATCAAAGGAGTCAATCTCAAGAATCCTCGTTATCTCCAAAGTACACTCCAATGCCAGATAGTGATGAAGTGCACGTCATCATGAAGTTTTCATGGAGAAAGATGTTGAAGAAGGCCAAATTTTTCCTTAGATTAGATTTCTTAGTTTTAGCATTTTTCATGCTTTATGTAAATAAGTTTTGACATTTTACATGTCATTTGCAAAATGTAATTACATGTAAAATCAGATATGTTCTCCTACAATTATGGACAATATTTTTTTGAATAAGTCAACTAGTTAGTTAGGATTTTCCTAGATTAGCTTTCCTCTCCCATCTATAAATAAGAGAGGATTCTATTGTAATTGTTACCTTTTATCTTTTGCAATGAAGTGTTGCCCATTTGAGAAGAAAATACATGAAACTTTGTGTTCATCTTTTTGAATATGAATTTGATCAATAAAGAAGTGAAAGTTGCATACCAAACTTTGTGTTGAATACAATTCTCTTTTGGTTTTGATTGAATTGGTGATGATTAGTGATTGAGATCTAAAGGGCTTTGAATAAATATGTGTAATATTTTTGTTACACTCTTTATTTGAATTTGTGATACTGATTGAATATTATTGGTGAATTCTCTACAAGAATTTGTGCTTGTATTTATTCATGTTGTTCATGGAACTATTGTGAAGTATCTAGAAGACTTTGTGCTTCTAATACAATGCTGGTTACATATCTCAAAGGATCCACTGGTGAAAACTATAGAATGAATTTGTGCCTTCATGAGCTTTTCTTTCTTATTTTATCATTTATCATCATCATGCTAGTATTCCTAGGCTTTGCTTTGACAAGATACAAATATTGGAATTACTACTTTTGTTTTTAGTTTGAAGTTGTATCAAATTAGGAACTCAAAATTGTGAAGCATTGTAAAACATATTCTCTGAAAAAGAGAGAATTATGAATGTGACACACCCCCATCTCTTAATCGTAGTGTACATCATTGTGAATACTTAATTAATTTTACTTAGTTTCAATAAGCAGTAAGAAGGGTGCCTCCCCTTTTTGAGAGGAGAGATTGTATCTCACACAGTTGTGGCTGAAATCAAGTTTTGTAATCTGTTAAAGGGATTACATAATTTTCACCCAACAATTTTTTGGCGACTTTGTTGGGGACACGATATGCATTTGAAAGCCTCACACTTTCGTTTGAAGTATACCCATTTCCTTTTTCATTGTAATTTATTTTCTTGTAAGATTTTCAAGCTTTCACCAAGGACATGTAAATGGCTGCTCAAGGTCCTTGGGGAAATGATTTTGGTCTATTGGGTCTAGCTCTATCCCTACAGGCTCTTCCTGAAGGCTCACAAAAGAACTTTCCCAAATTATTTGGTGATGGACAACAACATCCTGATGAGCATGTTGCTGCTTTCTACATCACTTGTTGAGTTCATGGTGTTGAACACGAAGATGTATCTGTAAGGCTATTTGTGGAGACTCTCCAAGGTGTCGTTGTAGATTGGTTTTATCATCTGGCACCACGTACCATCACAAACTGGGAAACTCTCATAGCCAAGTTTCAAGAAAGGTTCAAACCTCTTGAAGATGCTCATGCTTTGTTGGCTCAGCTCACCTAGTTGAAGAAGGAATCTCACATGCCTATGCGTGAGTTCATTGCTCACTTCAACAAGTTGACATGAAGAATTCCAACTGTTGCTCAACCTACAATTGAGAAATTTAAATGTTTCTTTGTAAATGCTCAAATGCTCGAGGTTGGTTTCCTATTGAGAAGAGCAGCTCCAACTACTCTTGCAGTTATGCAGACCTTGGCGACATAAATAGAAGATGATCTCATTATTGCTGGGAAAATAAAAATTGAATCAAATGAATATGAAGAAATCCCTTCTTTGGAGTTATTTTCTTCCATCACAAGGATGGATCTTATGGTGCAAAGGTTGGTAAATGAGCTACTTGTTCTCAAAAAGAAACTAGCTTGAGGCATGTTTTCTATGGCTGGCAAGGATGTACCAAGGAGGTCACTTTCAAATGTTGCTCATAATTTTTCTATTGGGATCAACACAAGTTATCTTCACCTCTGAAGAGGCTTGCTCTTGAGGCACCATTAGTAAAAGTAGTAGCAAAGCATCTTGAATCCAATCCAAGTGATCTTGCTATTCTCCTCTAAGAAAAGGAAGTAGACATAGTTGGTGACTCCCAATTCTGGTTTATGCAGTCTCAGAAAGCCATTGATGAAAAGGAAAAGGATGAAAGTCATTCTGCTAAAGTTCAAGTGAATGAAGAAAATCTTGTCTTGAGATCTGAAAAGATGGGCATGCACAAAGGTCTTAGTAAAGTTGAAAAGAATGCATCTATGTTTTGAGGTCATGAACTTGAACACGTGTTGCATAAAAGAATTTCCCAAAGGCATGATGAGGACCTTCTTATAAATAATTTAGATTTTCCCAAGTTTGAAGATGGTGAACAACATATTGAGGTATGCAATGCAACCATATCTTCATTTGAATCACATGAAGGAGATCATTTTGATCAGCATGAGGTTGTCATAGTTGATGAATCAGTTGTTCAAGTAGAAACTGGTAAGAAGCATTCAATCTTTGACCGATCAAGGGGATGCCCCACAAGACATTTTGCTTGGTTGGAGGCCAATGGGAAGACAAAGGTTCCACTTGCAATTGAGAATGAAGATAAACTTGAGGATGCAACTAAATATGTAATTTTAGATGCATAAGAGTCGTCTAAATTCAATGATTCATTTTGGAGCAGCAATATATCTAATATATTTTTAGAAGTAGTTGAACTTGTTCATCTCTTTCAAGAAGCAGTGCCTCAACTTCATCTACATGCAACTGCTAATGATCATGGAAGGCATTGCAAGCTATTGAAGAAAGGTAGCTATTTTTTTGAACCTATGAACCGTTTCATTTGAGAAGGTTTCATTGATGGCTAGTTTTAAGTAGGCAGTTTTTTACCTTTTCAATAAGTGTATTTGCATAAGTTTGCATCTTATTTTTGTAGATTTTCTTTGTGTCAGTTGTGCTTGATTCCATTTCCCAATGGATGGATAAATGCACTTGAAGTCTGGAGTTCTTCTCCCTTCAATTGTTTCTAAGAATGACTGAAGGAAGCTTCCCAACTGGAGCCAACTATTATCCTCAAATTCAGTGCACTCAATTCAAGGGATAACCCCTATGAAACTTGTCTATTTTGTAGCGCACGTACTCTAAACATGTTAAATGAGGAAAATTACATTGGTCCTCGTGCATGATCACCCTTCCTCAAAAATTCATTATGAGCATTAACCTTTGTTAGTTCGTCGAAATTCGCATTTTAAACCAAGTTGTGAAAATTCAATTTTGGGAGTTAGAATTTTTTTTGAACATGTAGGAGCGCTGATTTTTAGCTCTTTTACATATTATATGTAGGAGCATTGACTTTTAGCAATCTTACATATTTCATTCCTTAGTCATTTTTTGGCACATGTAGGAGCGGGGTTTTTTAGCACTTCTACATCTGAAATCTCAAGTCACATGTAAAAGCTCTATTTTTCACCGCTCTTACTTATTTCATGCCTTAGTCATTTTCTGGGACATGTAGGAGTGGGGTTTTTTAGCGCTTCTACATCTGAAATCTCAAGTCACATGTAAAAGCTTTTTTTTTCCGCTCTTACATATTTCATGCCTTGTTCATTTTTTGGCAAATGTAGGAGCGGGGTTTTTTAGCACTTCTACATCTAAAATCTCAAGTCACATGTAAAATCTCTATTTTTCACTGCTCTTACATATTTCATGCCTTGTTCATTTTTTGGCACATGTAGGAGCGGGTTTTTTTAGCGCTTCTACATTTCAAATCTCAAGTCACATGTAAAAGCTCTATTTTTCAATGCTCTTACATATTTCATGCCTTAGTCATTTTCTGGCACATGTAGGAGTGGGGTTTTTTAGTGCTTCTACATCTCAAATCTCAAGTCACATGTAAAATCTTTGTTTTCACCACTCTTACATATTTCATGCCTTAGTCATTTTCTGGCACATGTAGGAGTGGGGTTTTTTAGCGCTTCTACATCTCAAATCTCAAGTCACATGTAAAAGCTCCCTTTTTCACCACTTTTACAAATAATATGTTGAAGCACTGATTTTTAGCGCTAAGAAGAATTTGAAGACAAAGTTTTCTCAATAGCTTCAATGAACAAAATAATGGATTTCTAGCTTATTTTAGATTTGAAAGGCATCAAAAAGAATTCAATCTCATCAAAGGAGTAAATCTCAAGAATCCTTGTCATCTCCAAAGTACACTCCAATGCCAAATAGTGATGAAGTGCATGTCATCATGAAGTTTTCATGGAGAAAGATGTTGAAGAAGGCCAAATTTTTCCTTAGATTAGATTTCCCAGTTTTAGTATTTTTCATGCTTTATGTAAATAAGTTTTGACATTTTACATGTCATTTTGCAAAATGTAATTACATGTAAAATCAGATATGTTCTCCTACAATTATGGACAACATTTTTGAATAAGTCAACTAGTTAGTTAGGATTTTCCTAGATTAGCTCTCCTCTCCCATTTATAAATAAGAGAGGATTCTATTGTAATTGTTACCTTTTATCTTTTGCAACAAAGTGCTGCCCATTTGAGAAGGTAATACATGAAACTTGTGTTCATCTTTGTGGATATGAATTTGATCAATAAAGAAGTGAAAGTTGCATACCAAACTTTGTGTTAGATACAATTCTCTTTTGGCTTTGATTGAATTGGTGGTGATTAGTGATTGAGATCTAAAGGGCTTTGAATAAATTCGTGTAAACTTTGTGTTACACTCTTTATTTGAATTTGTGATGCTGATTGAATATTATTGGTTAATTCTCTACAATACTTTGTGCTTGTATTTATTCATGTTGTTCGTGGAACTGTTGTGAAGTATTTAGAGGACCTTGTGCTTCTAATACAACACTAGTTACATATCCCAAAGGATCCATTGGTGAAAGCTACGAAATGATTTTGTGCCTTCGTGAGCTTTTCTTTCTTATTTTATCATTTATCATTATCATGTTGGTATTCCTAGGCTTTGCTTTGACAAGATAGGGATATTGGAATTACTACTCTCTTTTTTTAGTTTGAAGTTGCATCGAATCAAGAACTCAAAACCGTGAAGCATTGTAAAACATATTCTCTTAAAAAAGAGAGAATTTTGAATGTGACACACCCCCATCTCTTAATCATAGTGTACATCATTGTGAATACTTAATTAGTTTTACTTAGTTTCAATAAGCAGTAACAAGGGTGCCTCTCCTTTCTGAGAGGAGAGATTGTACCTCACATGGCTGTGGCTGAAATCAAGTTTTGTAATCTATTAAAGGGATTACATAATTTTCATACAACACATTGTATGAAAAATTATGTAGTTGTACCTATATAGATTTTTTTACAAAATCCTCATTTTGTAGAAGTTAAACTTGAATTTTCTAGGCATTTCTTTTGTGGAAATTAATCAATTTTTATTTCCAGTTTATGATATTTTATTTGGAGCACTCTTTGTTTTGTCCCCATCATCAATTTTTCCACTCCTCAATATTTTTAGTATGGAAGTTTATTGTGTGCCACCATTCCATTCATATTTCTTGCAAGGTTTAAATAAAAGGTTCTAGGCATCACTTAGTATTTTAATTTGTTGTAGGGTTTACATTGTCAATTTTTTGTTGTCACCATGTTTTCATCTATTTTTCAATCACAACTCTTAGCCTCTACACCACTAGTTTTTTTTTTTGTTTGCAAAAATTGTGTTGCTAGGATTAATCCATCCAAATTTCACTATTGGCTTGCATTACATAGATGGGTGGCTATGATCTTTGACATCCCATGTCTTCTATGTGGTTGGGGGGTTCTATGAACTCCAAAGTCTAGACCATGACTAAAACCATTGAAAAACTCTAGAAACTCTAATATTATATGAAACTATAATATTTGAACTATTATAGAACTCCAAATGTAGCATCCTCTTCCTCGAGGTGAGCATTGGTGAAGAACCTTAGCCTTTTATAATTCTCATATGTTAACTGAGATTTATGGAAGGGAATATTTAATTAAATAAATTAATTTGTCTTAAATTATTATTTTTACAAATAAATTACATTTAATTAATTATTTTTATATAGTTGAATATTTTAGATTAAAGTAACTTATTTTGGGGCCCAAAAACAAAATGAAAATTATAAGGCCATTTTATGGGGGAAATAAGGTATAATTTTTTGAAAGTTTGAAAAGGATGTATGAAAGGTAGATGTAAAAGATGTATTCTCATTCTTGGCATTCTACATTTCATAAACCTCAATTGTGGAGATTGAGCATTTTGTTCAACTTTTATCCCTATGATGAAAACCCTAAGACAAATATTGGTTTTGTTGATAAAAAAAACCACTTAGCCAATTATTGGTGGACTCATTCAAGATTCATAGGTGTGTTTAATGTTTGGGTTTTTTGGTAATTTTTAGATTTGATATTCAAGAAAACTATAACTAAGAATTTTAGTTTGAAATATAAGAGGTTGGAATTTGAGGAGGTCATTGCATACAATTATTTTTTTATTATTTTTAGAGGAATTGGACCACCATGTATTATGGATAAAGTGTTTGTTCAAAAATAGGATATTTTGTTTCATGTAATGAAGGCTTAAAGCCTTATCAAAACCTAGCCATATCAAATATTGGTATAAAGATAATGTTTGAATATTTAAAAGGAAGTGTAAGGTTTTAGAAGAAAGTGTGAGAGTATAAAGAAGAATCAATCCATTTAATTTAAGTCTTTGGAGACTTATCATCAAATGTCCCTTGCTTAAATATTGTTTGGAAGGAATTATTGCAAGTATGAGCAGTTGGTGTTGTCATTGATGTCAACAAGTTTGTGTTCTCATTGGTGTTGTCAAAGGAGGAGAACAATGCAAAATACTTTATCCTTTTCCATTGATGTCAAAGGAGGAGAAAGAATCATGTGAAAAATTTCATCTACTCAAGGGGAGAGAAAAATAAATCATAAGAAAGTGTATTCAAAACTGTTGTGTTGTCTTTGATGGCTTTTCACATCATGTGTTTCCATCAATGAAAAAGGGGGAGATTGTTGTAGGTACGAATGTGTTTTCATTGATGTCAACATGCATGTTTATAGGCTGGTGTATTCATTGATTTCAATTATGTGTTTTGGAAGGTTGTTACATGATGAAGATGTTGAGGATATTGAGAAAAATGTGGGAAAAAGGAAAACAAGTTGTTGCAGGTTGTGCACGTATAGTTGAGATATTGAGGAAGTGTTGTGAGTACATGGATCTATCTTTGTGTTGTAGTGTCTAGAGATGTGTTGGAATGAAATAATGTACTAAGATGATGTCTCTGGTACTTGATTTCCATGTACTTTTGAATTTTTTTGATAAATAGAGAAAATAGTGTTCAAAATGTGCTCCGAGATGTGTTCTGGAGTGTTTCTTCTGTGTTGATACTATGCATGTATGGATCTAATATATTGTTCTAGGTTGTCAATAGTTGGTATGTCCAGAATTTGGGTTTATGGATCACTGTGCAGAGTGAGATGTTTTCACCAATGTTTGAACCAATTTTTTAGTGTTATTTTCTGTGGTCTGGGAGAAATGTATTTTCTCTACATTTCTTCGCATTTTGACTTCAATTTGTGTGGATATGAGAATTTTCTTATAATGTTTGTATCTTTTAGAATTCAAGGTTTCACTTGATTTGGTATAGTACAGTGTGTGTTTCATGTGTTAGTATGTGAATAAGGTTAACTGAATGTTCTGGGTTGAAGTATTTATTTGATGCGAATTTGGATGAATTTTTTGTTGAATCTCAAGTGGTTTGTGGATTATTCTAGATCGTGTTCAAGTGAATTTTGTTGTTTGAAAGTTTTAGATTGATTTAAGGAAGCACATACTTAATGTTTAATGGTGTTTGACATGGGTATTAGCTGACCTTGTGTTAACACTACATGCAAATTTTATGAAAGTGTGTTGAGGTGTGCTAGGATTAATTTGGGTCCTAATTAAAGAGTTATATGGTTTTCCTTCATTCCTATCCACCATGAGAATGTTTGGGTGTTAACCTAATTTAAAATTTTAATGTAACAAATAGTTGCCGACCTTGGAAAAGGTTTTCAAGATTGAGGATGATATAAATACATATAGATATTTGTGGACCTAAAAGGGTGAGAAGTCTTCAAGGTGACAAGTATTTTATGCTTTTGATTGATGATTATTCTAGAATGACATGGGTTACTTTTCTTAGAGAGAAATATGATGCACTAGATAGATTTAAAGCATTTAAATCTATGGTTGAAAATGAAATGGGTTTCAAAGTAAAATGTTTAAGGTTTGATAGAGGTGGATAATTCACCTCCAATGAGTTTAACATATTTTGTGATGTTCATAGAATACAAAGGCACTTGTTTTCCCCTAGAAATCCTCAGCACAATGGAGTGGTTGAAAGGAAAAAAATGACTATTCAATAAGCTGTTAGGACTATGATGAAAGAAGAAAATCTATTGGAAGTCTCCTGGAAAGAATAAATTCATATTGTTGTCTACATACTTAACAGAGTTCAAGCAAAAGCTAATAGCACAAAGACACCCTATGAGTTATGGTATGGAAGGATTCCTTCTGTCAAGTACTTTAGAGTATTTGGAAGTAAATGTTATATTAAAAGAGATGAAGAAAACTTAGGAAAGTTTGATGCAAGGTATAATGAAGGTATCTTCCTTAGATATTCTACTAAAAGCAAAGCTTACAAATGTTACAACAAAAGGCTAAGAAAGATTGTTGAAAGTGTAAATGTTAAGGTTGATGAAGATGTGCAGAACGCAGTTGCTATAGATGGATATGTATCAGATGAACTTTCTTGCAAAGAAGAATAAGAAAAATTTGAAGAAAAATAAGAGTAGAATGAAGAGGAAGAAGCTCTGGAGAAGACCCCTAAGACTGCTAACTATGTGCAAAAGAATCATTCCGAAGAAAGATCATTGGAGACAAGAGGAAAGGAGTATTGACAAGAAATAGAGTTGTTGAAGCTGAGATAAATATGTGTTTACTCTCTAAAGTTGAGCCTAAATCAACGAGTGAGACATATAAAGATGAAAATTGGATGAAGGTAATGGAAGAAGAACTCATGCATATTGAGAAAAATCAGATTTGGGAATTGGTTCCTAGACCAGAAAATAAGAACATAATTGGAACTAAGTGGGTATTCAAAAAAAAAATGAATGAGAATGGAGAAGTCGTAAGAAATAAGGCAAGACTTGTGTGTAAGGGTTACTCACAAGTGGAAGGAATAAAATTTGAGGAAACATTTTCTTTGGTGGCTAGGATGGAAGTTGTAGAGACGTAAAATATACCGATTGACATTATGCATCTGATCTTGACTACTAACATCATTTCATCTTGAATCATCCCTCAGTCTAACCATTTAATCAAATCTCCTTATCTGATTAAATTCATCGATTTCTCTCTCTTAATTAAATAAACCATTTTATCTAATTAAGTCACCTCTTTTGTTAATTAAATCAATCCATCTAATCTAATTATCCCTATTTAATTAAATAATTAATTTTATTTGATTAAATCTCTAAAGTATATCCATTAAATAAAATAAATTAAAACCTTATTTGATTTAATCTAACATCATCTCTTTTAATTAAATAAATCAAAATTCTCATATCATATTCCTCTCTTATTTGATTTAAATAAATCCATAAATTTGAGTCAAATAGGTCACATCATTTAACCTCTCATTAAATTAATTAACCCTTGATTAATTTAATTCTTATCATGTCACATCCTCTAGATTTTGCAAGTTGCACATAAAAATAGATTTAATTCATTTATTAAATCTCTATTTTCCTCACAAAGCATCTTTTGGAATATTCTCCCAAATTTGAATTTAAAAATTCCAAGTCAACATGTACATCCAACAAGGCAATAAATTCATCTTACATGTCCTTTGTCTTGAGCAAAGTGGTATTTATTGCATTTTCCCTTCCCTCTTACAAGTCCTTTCAACAAATTTGAAATTCAAAAATATGCATTTATTGGCACAATCCCCAAATCTTGCACATCCTCCATCCACTCATAGATTGACAAGTGGCATCATGCCATTGGATGAATGTTAGTCCCACATTGGTCAAATTTGGACATTCATCCATCTTGGAATTCTATAAATAAAGTGCTCATATCCTCATTTGATAATCCACAAATGATGCAAAGTTACTATGCTAAAATATTTAGCCATTTCGATCCATCACCATTGAATTCTTAGTTAGGTTTTTGCAGATTTTTGGATTGGAGCTCTCATCCTTCATCAACAAAGTGGATCAATCATCATCAACATATCAAGCTTGCATCTTAGGAATTGGGAAAGGGCCAATTATCACATCAAATTGGCACCAATTCCCCCATGGGATCATGTGTTTGCTATTCTAATTAGGATTGAATCTATATTTTCTTGTTTCATTGTGTTTTTCATTGTTTTCTTTCCTAATTTGAAGTTTGTAAATGGATTTCATGGGGAATCCTTGTTCATTCTTGCAATATCTAACTTAGTGTGTTTATTCATTGTGTTTTGCAGGTATTAGGATTAGGGTTCACACATTTGGCGCTAGAAGGAGGGCTATATATCATTCTTGATCACTTTTCTCCCAAAATTCTGCGTTTTTATTCATACATAGAAAATTCCAATGCTGAGAGCTCAGCATCGTTGTTTTGGCACTGCTGACTCTTCAATGTCACTATATAGCACCATGGGAAACTCAAAGTGCAACGCTGGACTCTTCCCGCCCAAAAAAATAAATTCTAAACTCCGTCGCTTGACTGTTTGACTGACAGGAATTTAAAAAAAAACCCAAACTGCGACACTGGGAAAAACTGTGACGTAGTTGAGCTCACTGTCCCGACATAGAGCGACGCTGAATGGTAAGCGATGCTGTGAGAGCACCGCTAAGAAATCAAACTCCGACGCAGTCACGGGTTGCACCGCTGGAAGGGAGTAAAAAGTTGAAATTAAATTTTAACACGTGCTTTTTGATTAATGATCAATTTGTCTTCTATTTTTTGCTTTTTAATCCCTATATTTTCCAAAATCTGACTGGTTTTTTCCCTTGTAGGTTGGAAATCGAAAACGAAGAAAGGAGAAGCATGAGGAGGATATGTCAACAAATCAAAGTGTTTTTAAACACTTTAGTGTTTGCTTAAATTTTTTAAGAAATTGTTATCACTTCTTTCTTAGGACACTAATTTCATTTGGGTTTAAAAAGAATCTTTTCATTTATTGCAAAAGGCTAAAATGGACATTAGGATCACAACATACTAGAGTTTGTTTCTTTGGATAACAATTGAACAAAGTGTCTACCATTTGTCTTTTGGTGCTCTAAAAAGAACTCACATTTTGCTTTGTGGATTTAAAAAGAACAAGTGCAACTTTGTTTTCGTGAAGGCTTACTTAAACTAAATTCATTAAAAAAGGATGTATGCGCTTCTCTCGTGCTTTATAGCGATCTTGAGAATCAAAAGGCTTGTTTCATGAATTTAGGGTAAGACAAAGCAATCACCTCCACACTTCAATTTGGGTTTAAAAAATTGAACAAAATCTTGTACGAGTGTGAGTGGGGGATTATTGCATATATTCTCTCTCTTTGCTGCCAACAAAGATTGATCGAGTTACGGATATTTTTTTTACTCGCTTTTGTTTATCCTAGAGGGCCTGCCTTGGGGAAAAAGTACTCACCCAATGGAATGACTCAACCGGTAACACTCTAAAGCCAAGAGTATTTCCAACCGGGATATAAATGTGGGTATTGGAGTAAACACCAATATCACGCGGTTGATTCCAACAAGATGGATCTGAAAGGGGACTCTTGCTATATGGGTCAATCTCCACAAACGGAAAGTCCTTATTAAAACCCATGTGCTAAAATTTTCCAAAATCCTTTAATCTATTTGTTGATGCAAGAACGGTTGTTCTGAAGCCACCCCACACTTTTACGATCTTTTAGTAGAAATGGAAAGCATGCCATGGGAGTTTCATGGGTGTTGATGCTTGGCTACCCTAATTGACATTAATGAGCCATGGAGGGGAGCCAGTGGGGTCAAGCATCTAACCATTCACTAAAGATAAACGTAGTTGGACTTGTCCAAGTGGGAACCCAACAAATATTGTCTTACACATCCATAGGGTTGTACTTATTCTTGGGTTACAAAATGTATTGCTTGATCGAAAACATCTTGAAAACAAACACTTAATATCATTATCCAAATATCAAACTCTTTTGGAGACAAATACAATTGACTCAGTGCATATGTTATTACTTGCACTTGGGATTTACATCCTTAGAGGTTTCTAAACATTGGATTACATCTCGATTTTTCTACTAAAGTAAACAATAGGTAAAACTTTGCCTTAAGTTCATCTAATTTCCACATAACATATCTTGTGGGGTTTGAAGAAATTTAGACATTGGACATCTTAGTTTGAAAACTTAATCAAAGAAAGTGTTTTTGGTAAAATAGAGTCATTAAGCAAAGCTAAGCAAAATGAACTTTCATGTGTTGAAGCCTCACGATTCTCAAAAGGTCCAAATCCCAAAATGAAAATCATTGGTTCAAAATCCGAAAATGTATGTTCAAATGGAATCACTTCTTGGTTACAAAGGTCTATAGAAGCATTGTATGCTCTTCAATACCTAGGTTTAGGAGAACAAAGTGTCTTTTTTAGGTTCATCATAGGATCAAAGCAAATCAAAATCTTTTTCACCCATCCTTCAAAAACATCAAAACAAAAATCATCTCACCATCACGTTTTGGAAAATCTTGAAATCATCCTTAATGCTAGGATTTTTGGAAAAATCAAAATCATCAAAATCCTTGAGACTAAATCCTTGAAAACTTTACCAAAATCATCTTTGACTAGGTATGTGTAAATGCATCCTTTTGCATATGCTTAGTCAAAGTTATCAAAATCATCTTGTTTAGCTTAGTATATGTAGATGAATCCTTCTTCATATGCTTAGTGAAACCATCATCTTGTTTGAATAGGTGTGGGTAGATGCATCCTTCTCCCCGCACATATTCAAATTATCATCCTTTGTACAAATCTATCCCTTAAATAATCATCCAACATCTTAGGGTCTGTTTGTTCAAAATCAAAGCAATCAAAATCAATCAAAATCAAGGACAAATCCCAAATCCAAAATCAAATCAAAATAAAAAATCTGAAACATATCCGAAAGTCCTATAAGCCTAGTATCTCCTTCAAGGTTTATCAAAAGCCAAAAACATCCATCCCTTACATCATCATCATATCACCTTTCGATCCTCAAGATATCCTAAAATTTTCTACTTTGGGCATAAAGTAAAGATCAATCCAAGGAACCAAGAGATTCATCTCTCCTATTCTTGAAAATTGATCCTTGTTTTATGGTTCAAACTAGATCTCAATACAAGAAGAGTATGGAAGCCAACAAAGAAACACCCGCTTCAAGTGATCTTATCCAAACAAACGCTAAAATGAATCCCACCGAATCAAGCAATCCTTTGACCATCTCATCATTACAAAATCCGCAAGAGGAAAACCAAGGAGAGGATCTTACCTATGGAATGTCTCACGAAGAAATAACTGAAATGCTCCAAAATCCAAAAAACCATAAAATCATCAACATCATGATGAGGCTTAACCCTTCGTTATACATGCTTGAACTAGCAAAACAAGGGGCTAAGTTACGTTCGGATTTTGACGTGAGAACTCTAGTGGAGACATATTTTCCTCCAATCTCATCCACCATTCCCATCTCATCTACACCCCCATCCCAAAGCATCACACAAAACATTCCACAAATAATGACATCATTTTCTCCAACCCAACCCAATGTTAATAAGGGAAATGCATTTCTCAATGCTATCCAAACAAACCCCCTTGTTAATAATCAAAACTTAGATGCAAATACCACGTTGGAATAAAACATACTCGAAAACCCATTACATAAGAATGTTCCTCTCACTTTCCATCATGATCCATCATCATCATTTTTTCATGCAACACCTCAAACTTCTCTCCTCACAAATTCAGAAGAGGAGGGAGATATGTTTGGACTAGGGGGCATCTTCAACACCACAAAATTTTCACAAGAACTTGCATCTCTCACATTTCCACCTCTTCCACCATTGCCATCATCATCCACACCACTCCTTTGTTTAGGGCTTCCCCCTCTACCAACTATCAATCAAACCAACATCCCAAATATCAATCAAAGAATTATGCCAAATGCTCAAAATTTGTTGTCGATATTGCAACAACAGATGAAAAATGCACAAGCAATTGCAACATCATCAAACACCCCCCTAACATTGCAAAGCATGGTCTCCCAAGGACCAACCACATCAACACCACCATCCATCACTCAAAACATCATCACTCACCACAAACGCCATAACAAATCCACCACCACCCCCACCACCACCAGCTTCCACCACATCAAGCCAATATGATGTAGCATTGAAAGTTGCTTTTCAAAGGGGATTCAAACAAGTGCAAAAACAAAAATCTATACAACTAGCTGCTCAGCAAGCCACTCAAGCTTTGCAAGCTTCCCAAGTAGCCCACGCTGCATTACAAGTGCAACAAGTCGCACAAGCCCAAGCATTATTGCAACAATAACAACAACAAGCTGCTCAAGCTGTGCAAGCTGCCTAAGTAGCCCAAGCCGCATTGCAAGCACAAAAGGTTGCTCAATCACAAACTCCATTACAACAACAAGTGAGACAAGTACAAGCGCAAGCACAAGCGGCTCAAGCTCAGGAAAATTCCCAATATCAAGCACAACATGCATAAGCACAAGCACAACTTATTGCACAAAGGTAAGCAAAGCGCAATTGCAAGCATATCAACAAGCAATAAAGAAATATCAAGAGTAGTAAGAAGCAACCCAATTGGCATCCCAACAACAACAAGCACAACAAAAAGTGTAACAACAAGCACAAATCTTAGCATCAACAACAAGATCAGCAAGCAAGTGTTGTTCGGCCTGACAACGGTGGAAACCTACCTAGCTTGGCGGAGACCTTACAAATGCCGGCTAGACAACACGTCAAACAACCCGTCATCCAAACTACAGTGAAACTACCCCAAGACACCTTCATCCCACTTACGATCCACAAAGATGAGTAGCGGCTTTCGTCGGGTTGCTCTCAGCAACAATTGCTAAAATCTTCAATCAAGGTGAGACAACTTTGAAAATACCAAGCAACTGTGTCCCTATCCATTTGATGAGACCTAGTGATGAAACATTCCCAAAGAGTTTGAAATCCCCAGGGTGACAAATGTCAGGGATGCAGAAACCGGGGATCACATGGGGAATTCCAGAGTTCATTGCATGGAAGTCACATACGATGATACTTATCTGATGTGACTATTCCCTAAGAGTTTGGAAGGCCATGCTATGGAATGGTTCTCTCGCCTACATTCAAGCATTAGGACATTCCAAGAAATTATAGACGCATTCATAAAAAACTATGCATGCAACATTGCAATGGATGTTAGTCTAGAAGAACTCTCAGCTCTGAAACAAGGAAAGGGTGAATCATTCACTTCATTCTTACAACGATGGCGATCCAAGGCGAATTGGAGCAAGTGGACTATGCCTGAAGAACAACAAGTTTGCACCATCATAGCCAACCTTGACGGCCTCTTGGCATTCCATCTCAAGGTTCAGGGCATCACCACATATGATCAGTTGATCTCCAAGGTGCTCAACATCAAACGAGCCCTCATGACTCAACCCACGGGATCAACTTCATACCCCGAACAACAAAAAAAACCGCCCACACTCCAATTACAATGATAAACTTTACACATGGGCTAGGAACAAAAATGTTACTAATGATGGTGTTGTTGATGCCAAGGTGGTCATTAGTGCCCCTCGCCAAAACACACCCTCACCACAAATCCAAATCCAACACCAAAAAAATAATCACTCAACACAACAACCACACAACAATCCACCATTCAATAATCTCAATGATCAAAGGGGACCACCACAATGCAACAAGAGTTATCCCAAGCGAAAGTACACCACTTTGGGGGAACCACTTGAAGCCATAATGAAAAAGCTGATAGACGAAAAACTCATAAAGGGTTCTAGCTTTGAGAATTACCAAGAACCAGATGTGAAACCTCCTTGGTATAATGAGAATCAACTTTGTGAATTCCATAAAATCAAAGGTCATACCATGAACAATTGCATGAGATTAAAGAACATAATTCAAGATATCCTTGATAAAAGAATCATAAACATGGAACAACTTACAGGAAATCAGGATCTTAAGTTATATATGAATCCGATGTCGAATCATGGCAACAAAGGGAATACCAATAACAAAGATGAAGGTAAAGGCACCCACTCAAAAATAAATCATGTGTATGAAATAGTCATCGCCTCCCTAGATGAAAATTGCATGGTCATCACCATCAAGGGCGCCTATACCGAAGATTGTGGAGTCACCACAAGAGGTGGAAAAGTTACCATCACAAGATCATCCCAGCCAAACAAAGTCCCTACATCTAGATCTGTTCCCAATGGCTATAATGTCCTAGATCAACTCAAGAGAACGCCAGTGCAAATCTCCATCATGGATTTGCTAAAAATATCATCTACCCATAAGAAAATTCTTGAAGAAGGATTGGCCTCATCCACTGTCCCCGCAGATCTTGATGTAGAATAATTCCAAGCTATGGTAGGAAATATCATTGCCAAATCTCCTCACATTCTCCAACTAGGATTTCCCCTCTCAACCATCTCACAATCGTGCACTTCACTTGGAAGCCATAGTACATAAGAGAAAAGTCAAAAGGTCTTGGTGGATGGAGGTGCGGGCTTGAACATATGTTCCCTCAGTCTCATCAGGCAATTGAAAAATACAGAGGATTCTATCGACAAAGGGAAGGGTATCATGATAAGAGCATATGATGATCAAGAAAGAGTGTCTCAGGGCACAATCAAACTCCCTATTCAAGTAGAGACCTTCATCATGGAAACCACTTGTCGGTCTTGGACCTCAACATATATAACATCCCCTGGGGTGCCATGGATTCATCTGATGAAGCGGTAGCATCAACTTTCCACCAATGTGTGAGAATTTTACACATGAGAATAAAAGTTACCATCCATGGAGATCTGAACCCTTCTCCTATTGCCAAAAGGCTCTTTGAAACAAAGTTTAAAAATCCCCAAAGTACCAAAATGATGAGCCCATCCCTGCTTCGATCCCTCCTCTCAGCGTCCCGCCTATGTGGAGACAGCAGCCACTCCACCATCCCCACCATCTCACATCAAGGTCATCATCCAGAGATAACGATTGTGGCAACTACAAACTCCCCAATGTGCTTTTGTGGTAGGAGGAAGTTACCACAATCTCTCCTAGTCATAGAATTACAGGCCTGTCAATGGAAAACCTCCCACATCTAGGCATCTCTGGTATCTGAATTCCTGGGGGACCTTGGTAGAGAGGTTATGAGGTAGATCCATGTCTCTATGCTATATCAAGATGAAAGACCAGTACCAGAGTTACCAATGGATGACAGAAGTAAGGGTCTGCAAATGATGCTCGCAATGGGCTACGATAGAAATCAAAGACTGGGACAAAACGACAATGGGCTTATAATACCTATCATGCAAGAGACGCGACCGATAAAAAATATTGGCCTTGGATGTACCCCTCCGAGTATAACCATATGAGGCTGAAGTCTTCCGGTTAGAACGATTAATAATCCTCCTCAACCAACCCCAGCAGAACTACGCTTACTAGTGTCTACAGGTAGAGTCATAGATAACTTTACATTTGATATAACCGACATTTGTAGTAGTAGTGATGACGAGGATCACCTTACTAACTTACCTAGGCTATTTGAGGATACCACTCTTTTCATGATCACCACCCTATATTTTGAATTTGACCATCAAAATCATGAGATTCACCTAGTATATCCCCAACTCATCGACTACGACTAACGAGGACCACTAGTTCTTGATACATTCAAAAATGATGAGGCACTCTCGAAATTCATGGGATTGCGGGATAACATTCCAGATGGGGATCACAAGGTAGGGTTCATTATAGAGCTAGATACACACACTTATTATGGGGAAACAATTGAATCCTTCAGTCACAAAAGTGAGAAATTAAGAATAATATCCAAGTCCTTGAGTGAAAACCACACTGTGGCACTCTCTGTCCAAAAAAATGTAAAAAGAAAGGACACATCCAACAGTGAAAACCTCTCTGAGGCACCCGAGGATGGGGAATTCAATCTTCCTTTAAGAGCTATTCATCTAGAAAGGTCAGTAGTCTTGGCAGAAAAATGCAATCCAGTGAACCTAGGAACAAAGGAGACCCCACATATCACATTCTATGTAGAATCACTACTAATAGAAGAGTAAGAGATCAGAGAAAGACAAATAAACTTCACATGGAGTTATGTTGACATGCCAAGACTTTATCCAAAGACCGTGGTTCATCACTTAGCAGTGTATCCAGAAGCAAATCCTGTCAAACAAAAGCTTCAAAAAATGCACCCTCAGATCACCCTATTAGTCAAAATGGAGCTAAAAAAGCTATTAGATGCAGGATTCATCCGACCGATAGATTATCCAGAATGGGTATCAAACTTGGTACCTATTTCAAAACCCAATGGAAATATCAAAATCTGCACAGACTTCAGAGATTTGAACAAGGCATGTCCAAAAGATGACTTCCCGCTTCCCAACATCGACATGATAGTAGACATGATAGCACGACATGAGATGTCACTAATGGATGAATTCTTAGGGTACAATCAAATCATGATAGCTAAAGAGGACCAACATAAAACAACTTTCACTTGTCCATGGGGGACATACTGTTGTAATATGATGCCATTCAACTTAAAGAACGCAGGAGCAACATATCAAAGGGCCATGAAATTGATATTCTACAACATGATTCATAAGAAGGTCGAAGACTATGTTGACAAAATTCTAGCTAAGTCTAGAAAGAGAAAAGATCACATAGAAACCCTAATTGCCATCTTTGACAAACTGGAGGAGTACAAGGTCGAACTAAAGCTTAAGAAGTTCATCTTCGGCGTATAATCAGGAAAGCTCCTAGGATATATAGTGTCAATGAGGGGTATCAAGGTGGATCCAACAAAAGTAAATTCAATCCTCGAGATGGAGGCACTGAAAACATTAAAGCAACTAAGAGGTCTCCAAGGAAGACTACAATCCATTCGAAGATTCATGGCACAACTGGCAGACAAATAGAACCCATACTCTCACCTACTCCACAAGGGAGTAGGGTACAAATGGGATACCAAGTTTGAAGAGGCATTCAACAAAATCAAGGAATACCTACTGACACCACCAATCTTAATGCCACCAATCCCAAGAAAACCATTGATTCTATACATGTTAGCAACAATAGCAGCCCTTGGAGCTCTTTTAGCTCAACATGACGAAAATGGATCAGAAAGGGCTATATATTACATTAGTAGGAAAATGGTTGGCCATGAGCTAAACTATTTATTCATCAAGAAAGCATGCCTCGTAGTAGTGTTTGCATCACAAAAATTCAGACATTGCATGTTGGCACATAAAATAAAACTCATTGCCAAAATTGACCCTCTCAAGTATCTACTATCAAAGGAAATGCTCACAGGAAGAATGGAAAAATGCGTGGTGATACTATCAGAATACGACATTGAATATGTGGAGCGGAAAGCAATCAAGGGCCAAGTCATCGCATATCAATTGGAAAAAGCACCAATCTATTCAGAGAACCCTCTTGTCTTAGAGTTTTGAGATGAATCAATTTTCAATCTCAACATAGCTAACGACTGTAAACTGTACTTTGATGGCTCATACACACAGCATGGATCAGGAGCTGGTGTTTTCTTTATCACACCACAAGGGGATTGCATACCAAGGTCATACAAACTGGCATTTCCCTGCACCAATAACATTGCAAAATAGAAGGCTTTAACCATAGGTTTCAGAATAGCAATGCAGTCAAACATCATAGCTCTCAAAGTATATAGAGACTCTCAATTGATCATAAATCAAGTGAACGATGAATACCAGACCAAGGATGACAAGCTTGCTCCATACAAGAAATTGGTGGAGACTCTTAAAGAATTCTTCATTGAAATAACATTTGAGTAGATTCCTAGAACCAACAACAGAGCAGCAGATGCCATGACAACAATTGGATCCTTGCTCAACATCCCCCACAACGTTCCAAAATATGAATTCCTGATTAAGCAGCTTCTCGTGTCTGCATTCGAGGTACCAGAATTAGAATATGTGTGCGAAATTGTTGGTCCTAGCAATCCTTGGTATCATGACATTTACACATACCTTCATATAGGAGTCATACCCACTGACTTACCATCAAACCTAAAATGAACCTTTGTTAAAAAGGCAACCAGATTTGTCATCCTAGGTGATACCCTATATTGTAGGAGCATAGAAGGAACCCTACTATGCTGCTTAAATGCTGAGGAGGCATTAACCACTCTAACTGAAGTACATAATGGTATCTGTGGTTCGCACTCGAGTGGAATGACCATAGCTAAAAAATTGCTGAGGATGGGGTATTATTGGTCCACAATGGAAAGAGAAGAACATGATCATGCTAGAAAGTTTCTAAAATGTCAGCAGCATGGGGACCTCATCCATGCTCCAACTCAAGGGCTTCATCCTATCGTCACACCATGGCCCTTTTTGCAGTGGGGACTTGATCTCATTGGAAAAATCATGCCCACTTCATCTAATGGCCACAAATTCATCATAACCACAACAGAGTATTTTACTAAGTGGGTGGAAGCCATACCTATGACATACATAAACGGGAAGTAGATTTCTAAGTTCATCCTGAACTATCTCATTTGCTGGTATGGTGTTTCACAAGCTATTATCTCAGATAATGGGACACAATTTAAAAATCAGGAGGTTCATGACTTATGAGAAAAATTCAAAATCCAACATTGCTTCTCCACCCCATACTATCCCCAAGGAAATGGCCAAGCAGAAGCTACAAACAAAACCATTATGAAAATCCTCAAGAAAAAAGTCAATGATGTAGGTTGTGATTGGCATTTACAGCTTAATCCTGCCCTCTAGACCTATCGAACTAGTATCCGCACACCCACTGGCGCCACCCCTTTCTCCGTGGTCTACGAATCAGAAGCAGTACTCCCCATAGAGATCGAGCTCCCATCCCTCAGGATATCACTGCAAAACCTCATCACAGATGAAGAGTACCAGGTATCAAGACTAAATGAGTTGGAGCTATTGGATGAGTCAAGCATAGATGCTTTGAATCATTTACAAGTCTTTTAGAATAGACTCAAAAGGAGCTATAATAAGAAAATCTGGAAACAAGATATTTTAGTCCGGGAGAATTGAGGTATTAAAGGAGAATCGGAAGAATGTCCCCAAACCCAAACAACAAAAGGAAGAATTTAGACCCAATTGGTTTGGGACCACATTAGATTATCCACAACAAAGGATTATAATTAGGGGCTATATCGGGTTATCAACACCCGAGAGAACCCTCCTACAAGAGCCCATGAATAGCTCCCATCTCAAAAAATTTTATGCCTAAAATCTTTCAAGGTATAGAAACCAAAAAAACAAAAAATCAAAAAATGTCCTAAAAAAATGGTTACCTTGGTGAAAACTTGGCAAATAGGCATCTTGGCAACAACAAAAAAAAGAAAAAAATCCAAAAAAATTAGAAAAAGGATTGAAAATAGTAAAGAGAAAAATTATCCTCTAGTGAAAACCACTTCGGTGGCACTTTGGACAAGTACCTTGGTGAAAACCTGGCAAACAGGTGCCTTGTGTAAATAAGCACTTTCCATCCACCAGGATCTTTACGGCTTGTTCTACATCATCCATCCATCATCCTTCGCATCTAGATCTCCATCCATCACTCATCCACTCGCATCTGCACCATAGCTTGGTCCTTTCTTCGTATCATGATCCCTCTTAGTACTACTCGGCCCATCCTCAAGGTCAATTTGTCTTTCCTTTATCAGAGTAGTCTATTCCATCACGCTAGGGGCATGCTATTAATGGATCAGATTCGTGTATATTCTTAAAGTCCTAAATATTAGAAAATCAAAAAACATCAAAAAATAATCAAAATCCCAAAACAGGTCAAAAAGTTCGTCAACCAAATACAAGGTCATCTTGTTGAAATACATTGTCTCTGAGCTTGAATGTAGGCAAGGTTGATCTTTGATCATCCCTCGAGACATTTAGGTCAGTCCTACAAGAGTCTGTCATAATAAACTGACATTTCATCTTGTATATCATCATCTGTAAATCGGTCAAGTCATCAGTCGAACTACGTGGTCTCTGTGTGTATAAAGTAGGTAAGGTTAATCTATTGATCAGCTCCTGAGGCCCCTAGGGTAGGTCTTTAGGTTATTCTCTTGGTCAAAATCTCAAAAAATCCCAAAGCATTGGAAAATAAAAAATCAAAACATTTGTAAAATCTTGAAAACACCAAAAAAAGCCTCAAAACATCTCAAAAAGAATAAAAGACATCCAAATATTTGAAAAAAATCCATCCA
>VDFB02339853.1:0-46675 GCA_007258455.2 Sequoia sempervirens
CCCTCAACCTTAAACTCTCAACCCTCAACCCTTAACCCTAAACCCTTAAAACCTCTACCCTATACCCTATACATTAAACCCTCAACCCTCAATTCTCAACCCTCAACCCTTAATCCCTCAAACCTCGACCCTTAAACCCTAAACCCTCAACCCCTATACCCTCTACCCTATACATTCAAATCTCAACCCTAATCCTTCAACCATATACCCTCAAACCTATACCCTAAACCCTTAAATCTTCTACCCTCTACCCTCAACCCAATACCCTCTACCCTCAACCCTAATCCCTCAACCCTATACCCTCAACCCCTATCCCTCCATCTCTATCTATCCATCTCACCTCTCTCTCTCTCCCTCTCTCCTACCCTCTCTAATTGTCTCTATCTACCCTCTCCCTCTTTTTATGTACCTCTCACTCAATCAATCCCTACCACTCTCTCTCGCTCCCTCTATCTATCTCTCTCTATCTCCCTCTCACTGCCTCTCCATCACTCCCTCTCTCTCCCATGAGCACATTATAATGCACTTGCATTATATCTTGCTTTGGGAATCCCCAATCCTTGGGATTGGTATTTGCCTTGGAATACCAACCCAAAGGCTTGGAGGGCCTTCCCAAAGTCCAAAGACATGTTTTTGAAAATTCTACAATATCTCACATAATCAGGTTCGTGCTCACCATTAGGATTGCACATGTTTCAATGTCGAACACCTGGGAAATGTTAGGCTCTCTCTTAGCTATCTAACAATGTAATTTTTTTCACTTTTCGACAATGTTAAGCCTTTGATCTATAATTTCTTTTATTTGTGTGTCTCTTTTTTGGCAAAAACTAGTGTGGTGTTTTTTTCATTATAAATTAACCATTCATCAAAAATTCAAATAAATTACATTTTTAGAAACTAGACTCCATTCTACACATATTAAAAAAATTAAAAAATTTCAATTAGCTTCTAAAATTTGTAGGGGTAGCATGGCCAAAATTCTATTTTTCAGGAAGTGTCCACTTTGAAGTAAAAAGTCAAATATTCATTAAAAAATTATCAAAAAAATTATGCATAAACAACATACAGTTAGCTAATTTCTCACCAAAGTGATTTTAAAAATACTAAAAAAACGTTCACCGTGCTAGGTACCCACAAAAGTTGCTATTTTATGTTTTTTCTGACAAAAACAACACCAATTTATGTGGGTCCCTCTTTTTAACCCCTTAATCTCAACCATTTTCAAAATAAATTAGTAGTTTAGAAAGTATACTCAGAGCACTACGATCCTTGTTTTTGTTGCATCTCAAAAATTTGAGTGTAACTATCCCCAATTTCACATCCAAGGTTAGTATTTCCTGATTTCAGAAAAAAGTGGCCACTTAAGGCCCCTTTTTGCCCCCCCATCTTTTTGCACTTACCCAAACCATTAGGATTTTTGAGGTGTACAACATCTAATCCTAATATTTTTGGATCTCCAAGTCACTTTCTATAGCAATAAAATTTTATATTTGTACTAAATTCCTTGTGGCTCTACATGTCTATTATTCCTCATATTGGTATTCTTCCAAAGTTGCCTATGATAGGCTACTAAAGTTCTTAAGAGGTTTTATTTGGCATAATTGTAAATAATATTATGGCTTTTATGGGGTCATGTAGGTCATATGCTACCTCAACTAGGATAAAGGTGACATAGGAATTATTGATGTGCCTATGTAGGGTGTGAAATAGCTCTATGCTAAGTGGGTTGTTTACACCATTATAGGCTTTGAGACTTGGAATATTCTTCTTAGGCATTGTATTGAAGTCAGTGTGCTTTATGAAAAGTAGTGTTGGAAAGGGACTTGTTTCCATTCTCTTTTCACACCAACATATTTGTCAAGGTTCAAGGTGTTGGAAAATGGTTAGCACCCCCCTCGGGATTTGTGACATGGAGTAACCGCCTCCCATGGATCCGTTAACTTTGGTGGTTGTATCAGGAATTAATAGGTCGACCTTTTGGTGCAACGAAAATTGTGGGGCCAACAATTGGTATCAGAGCCAAAGGTGCCCGGTTCAAATCCCCTCAACTTGTGTTGAGGGGGAGATTGTTAGAAAATGGTCAGTGCTCCCCTTGGGATTTGTGACATGGACTAACCGCCTCCCATGGATCCATTAACTTTGGCAGTTGTATTAGGCATTAACAGGTTGAACTTTTAGTGTAACAACAACTGTGGCGCCAACACAAGGTTCCTATGTTTCCCAAAGCATTTGTAAAGAATTTCAAACTATGAAACCCTTCCTCGATTAGGTTGGTGATGGATTTAGAATTGGGTTTTACTCCAATGACAATAATTTGTGGTGGTACCCTAAAATAAACACCCCCAATTTATTGTTCATGGATACTCTTATAAATCTCTTAGATTATTTTATAAATTTTCACCTTGTTGCTTTAGATTCACCGTCTATTCTTCAAACATAAGAGTTTATCTTTGATGTTATGCTTCACAAGTTGGGGGTTTAACCTCTTAGAGCTTGGTGGGAAAATTGGTGATGGAATGGTGGTATTGCTTTTAGAAATTGTAAATTAGATTTTTTTAATAGGATTCTTAGTCCCTTTTCCTTGGGTATTAATAAGTCAAATCAACATGGCAGCCTCTAGTCCCCTCCCCATGCTTGGCCTTTTAGACTTCAAAAAATTGGTAGGTGAGAATCAACCATAAGATTGCATACTTTCTTTGGTGCTTGTATTATTAGGGTTTTCCATTAGATGAAAGGTTAGTTCACTTGGGTAAATCCCATCCCAAGTGTTTAAATTTCCAATAAATTGAGACCTTCAAATATATCCTTTGGACTTACCTCTATGTTAAAGAAGCCTCAAAATGGATCCTCACCTTATTTTATCTTTCTCATTTGAATTTATTCTTTTGAAGGGTTTCTCTTTAGAGATACAAACTATCAAAATGCTTATATTGCTAGATTTTTTAACTTCTTTAGAGTTGTTATTCCCTTTCACTTTAGACATTTAGGAACAAAGATTTTTTAATGATTGGATTAATTGCAATACATGGTTTCCTCTGTGCACTTAAAGATATAATTTATAGCTAAAAGGTTGCCTTGAGATCCGAGTTGCAAGATTTACCTAATCATTGAAGGGAGCACCCCTTGTACTATGAGTTAGGTTCCTCTTGATGGATTTTCTTGGACCACTCCTCTTCTCAACCATTTCTCTTTGTCTTCTACATAGTAGTAGGACCAGTGTGTCTTCATGTGGGAAAGCTTCTAGGACAAGACACAATAACATTGAGACCATGATTTTGACTACCAAAAGGGTGGGGTGTGCCTGTTTCCTTTGATCATATAGAATCAACAAGATGGTTAGAAAACAACTTAGATGTTTGATGACCATCCCAATTAGGGAGTCTCAAGATGCAATAACCCTTTGACTCTACCTCTCGAGGCTATTACTTATGCTCAATATTGTTGTGTGTACTTTATATATTTTAATTATATTCATATTTTGATCTCATTTAATATTTTAGGTTGTGTGTACCAACCAACCACTTTTTCATTACACTAAGAGACATTCTATAATGACAACACGACATGGAGTCTTATATTTTAAAAAATAAAACTAAAAAAATAAAACTATTAAAAATTAACATATAAAATATATACTATGTTGCACTTTTCAAAGTAAAGACAAATAAAAAAATTGTAAAATAAGAAATTCTTTTCAAAAGTAAAATAAAAATTTATTTATAAAAATAAAAAACTATAATACAAATAAAATAAAAATAAAAAATTGGAGGTGATTGGGTGGGTGCCACTCCATAATGGATTGTGTGGAGTGGTTGATGCGTTGGTGGACTGGTTGGCATGGGTGGTGTGAGGTGGCCGCATTCTGGAATCCTCTGCATGGATGGTACTCACATCAAGTAATGCCAACACTTGAGGAGTCTTGTCAAACTATACTTGTCCTATGCATCATGACACATGTTTCGTGCTAGGCACGATTTCTGGGCTACTCATTAAAGGTGATGAGGTTGGGAATTTTTGACATTCCTATGCTAGGCATCCTGACATTCCTCCTTCTTCCCTGCCATCAGGACATGTTAAGCCTAGGCACTTTTTACAGTTTTGGTATGGGAAGGTTTATTCTGCATATTACTTTTGGTTGAATGTTCTAAGTGGATTAAGGTTCAAAATAATATTTTTTTTTGTAGAACACTGATTCACCCCCCTCTTAGTGTTGCTTGTTTCCAACAGATTGTTCATCTCAAAATAGGAAATCCATAAAATAATCTTCTACTATCTCACAAATCATCTAGAATTTACATAGCGAAGCATTGTGTTAGTTCTAAAAAATGTTGGTTGAGAAACCGAAAGAGGTTGCCAAGCTCTTGATATGTTTTAGGCTAACATACAAGGCCCAATTATGAATTTGAACCTTCTTCTCTGCAAGCTTTGCCAAACCTAGGTGGGTATATGTATGCAAATGGAGCAGACTTAAATTGTGTGTTTCCTACTTAAGCAATCTATCCACAATGGCAATTGGAAGTGGAGAGATGCAGACTTATTTAGCATAAATTATATAAGCAATAACAAGATAAAGTTTATAAGTATGTTCAGTTAAAAGATGTAAGGTTTTGAAAATAAATTGGATAAAACCAAATGATGAAATGGATAAGACCAGTGCCTTGTTGGGTAGATGGATTCAAATGAAGATCTAGAATATGTGACCTGTATTGGCAATAATGCAAACTTCTCAACACACTAATATTGGTTTATAACTTGTATAAACGTGCAGGTAAATGATTGACAAACTCTACTTATGGATCCAATGACAAAGGAACTCGACACTAGAAATATGGACACTCCTGTCCAACTCCATAGCTCCAAAAGGAAGATGGATTTCCTTGGTCCGGTGACTTTACTCCGACTCAGTCGGATCATCCATCACCCAGACTACCTTACATTCATAGCGATAAAATGCATCACTGGTAAGGGCTTCATGGTAGATGCTAAAGGGTATCAACTGGACTCTAATATTTCTTGGGTCTTGGCTGGTTTATTGGATGTGATAGTTCCTAAGGCTGAGGCATGAGTGATTATGAAGTGCTTGTTTAGAAAATATTTGTTGGTGGGTTTGGAGGAGGCTTTAGCTGCTACTTCGTTGGGTGTTGGCATCCCTCGTCCACATGAGCTCGTGCTCTTGGTAGACCTGAACGCCTTGGTAAAGTTCTATCCCTTCCCACTGGACTTAAGTGGCTTGGAGTTGGTGGAGCATCGTTGGTTAGCTGTTGTTGGGGTCAATTTTTTGAAGAAGAAATTTTGGTTGACAGTGGTCTCAAACTCAAAATGGAAGTATGAATTTTGTGTGTTTGCACAAAACAATGTTGGACCGTTGGGTGGGTTTGGTGTTTTTTGTTGGTTGGTAATCTTGTTGGGAAAATCTATGTTAGGGTTTTATCTTTGTCCAATATGTCGATGTCTTTGTTTATTGTTATAATGTAATAGTATAAGGCTATGGGTGCACTAGTGGCTGGTTGGTATCGACCCTACGTGGTCTTTTTGGGGGGGAGTTTTTTATTTTGGTTATCAATGGTGGTCTCTACTGCCCATAGCTTGGGGCTTGAAATGTAAAAATCTTTTTGATATTAATACAAATCTTAATCTTACCTATCAAAAAAAATAAAAATCTAAAAATAAAATATAATTTAAAATAAGACAAAATAAAATGAATAGTTTTAATGTAAAATAAAATAACTCTTAACTAAACAAGAGACACATTGCATGAGGTTCCTACCAATGTTGTAGTGAGTGAAGTGAATTTTGTTGTGTCTAATAAATTGAGTGATGTAAGAAATATCATTTAAGGACACAAAATATTTTTAAAGCTAATTTTATTAAGGTGCAAATTTATTTTCATATTAATTTATATAATAGTGCTTATGCCATTCAAGACATTAATAGACTTAAATATTTATTTAATAAATTAAATGTATTGGATTAGACATTTATTTTAAAAAAATAAAGAAAAGTTTAATTTTATACTACTATTCTATGAGCCAATAGAAAAAATGATAAATGCCATGTTTGCATTTATTTAAAATAAAAAAATGTAGATTATAGGTTGCCCAATTTTTTTAATTTTATATGCTCATTGACTAAACTAATAAAATAAATTGAATGCATCAAATGCATTAATATCCCTCTCTAGCAGTGATTAAAAATATATAGTTTTTGACTTGGGGAAAATAGGTTTTGATGGGACCTTGAAACCAATTACAAAGAGGTTTTGAAGGGACCTAAAACCCTATTGAAGCAAAGCATGCTGCTAAAAGATAAATTGTAGACCATCAACAATCCAATAATAGCAACAACAAACATAAAAAACAATACAACACAAGCTGCACAAAGGTTTTGAAGGGACCTTGAACCCTTTACAACAAGGTTTTGGTTGGGACCCTTAACCCAAGAAAAGAGAGGGACTTAAAACCCTATCAAGAAATGAGAACCACCTGAATCAACCAGGAAACCGTCAGCCTGTACCACCTAGAATATAGCATAACATCCGCTCAATGAAGACAACACTGAGCCAAAATAGAGAGGGCAACAAGAGCTCCCTTCCAAAACCACCAAACTAGCCCTAGTCCCTACCTCAATAAAGGAGCAATAAGGCCAAAAAGAGTATAGAGACCACCTTTCAAACCAGGATACCAACTCAATCCCCACCTAAATAGGAGAGAGCTCCCCTCTATTGGAGAGGATGTCATGACCAACTATTCCACTGCCGCCTTTAAACTCCAACACCCTCAATCTCCACTTCCATAGGAGAAGTGTCCACCTCAAAAGGATCAACCACTAAGGATATAAGAAACCTTCACCTCCCAACTCCACCTTAATAGGAGATGAATCCACCTCCATAGGATCCAAGGAAAAAGCCAACACAACAATAAAACCACCAATTGTACCATCCTTTGGCAAAACTTGCAATAGGAATAAAAGGTGGAGCACAAAAAGAGATGTGAACAACATCCAATACATGAAGGCAACAACAAAAACCTCCACATCGAGCTCACACAATTGGGTCCTAGGAAAAAATAATAAGCATGTCCCAACCGACAACAAACAAGCACCAATATGGACAACATAGTCCAACACCACCAAGCCAAGAAAAAAAAGGACTTCTTCAGAAAGAAGAAGCCCTCCTCACAACACCACACTGTCAACAACCCAACCAAAATAAGAAACTCTGCCAACAACCATGAGAGAAGAAACTTTTGAGCCTTGAAAAAAATAAAAATGAAAGAGCTCAGTCAAACTAAGTCCAAACGCATTGCAAACAAGATTAAAAATATATAGTTATTCATTACTTATTTTTTTATTGAAAATTTTAAAAATATTTTAAACTAATAGATGCAAATTTTATCTATTGTATTGTTATTTATTTTAATCACAATCTTTTATGTTTTCTCTATTTCATCTTTTTAATAAACTGTATTCATTGGTTCACAACCTTTTCAATAAAAATAATGTCATTATCAAATAGTGATATGAAAATAAGATTATACTCTTAACTTTTTGTAGTCAAAATAAAAAAAGTTAAAAGATCACACTAATAATACTGTTCACAACTATCATAAATAAATTGATTTTAATATTTAAAAAACAATCAAGAAAAATAATATATTAAGAAATTACTATGAACTAATAAAACAATTTTGTATAAATGCTAACCAATAAAAAAGTCATGTCTCACATGGGGAAAAATATTTTCTAATTTGTTTAAGGGTTAAAGAGAGGCACCAAATGCTTGAGAATCTCTATAAAATTGTAAAAGGGAATAATTTTGAAAAGGAAATTCTCAATATATCTTATCGAAGATGATCGTCTGTAGATGGTATAAACCAGTCAGCCTCAACCTGCTACCTAGTCACCGCAACTTGGTCACGACTGTATAGAACAGCTACAGTTAATCCACACAATGGCAGTTGATGGAGAAGATAGAATGGTTGTGGTCTCAGCCTTGCAGTTTGCCTGCACAGATGATGTTCAAACAAACGTAGATCATGCCGAGAGGTATGTTGTCTTTCAACTCAGATTTGATCATATTACTGAGCTCATAGGCAGATTCTATTCTGTTCTTTTCCTTTTTCTTTTTGCCAAGATTCCACTTCAAAACTTCAAAAGAACACTTCAAATGTTAATGGGTATTTTTCTTTTTGCCATATACCGCATAAACCTTTTAGCGTAAGACACCTCAACTTTACTGGGAAAAGATTGATGGATTGTGCTACTACCGTTAGTTCCGAATACAGGGTTCTCATTTGAGTATTTTTAATTCACTGATTTGTGGATTCTAGTTTGAATGAGAATGGATCGGTTGCCTTTATAACTAGATACCATTTTTTTTTTGTTTACCGTAGAAATTGTTTGAATTTGTACTTCTATAGTGTTCCACCTGTGTCATAAATATATCAATGAATCCTGAGATAAAGTTATATTGAAGCTTCATATATTATTTTCCAGACATATTGACAGCCCATCTGGCCTAAGGGATTTTTATATTGATATTTTACAATATGTAGTTTAATTCCATATGGTGCCCTCTCCACTGCTACATCTACGCGGTCGTGCTGGATTTTGAACCCGGGTCATCATTGTGATAAGTTGTGTCTTCCCACTAGGCCACTGCTTGATGAATTTGTTTGGTTTAAGTGTCATTGTTAGAAGACATCTTGATTTCTCTGGCATCGATGGAGCAATATAGGAAAGACTGATTTCCATCCAAGGAGAACACTGTTTTGTCATTGTTATTGGACGCTGAGATATCATGTCTTTATGAATTCCCCAACATACCTTTCTAGTTGCATGTTCATTCTTGTCAACAAGATTGTTGCATCCAATTTTTCACTCTGGATTCACCTCTTCACGACAAGATGCATGATCAAAACCCTCAGCAGATCCAAATATTGGCAGTTTCTAACCAAAATCTTAGGAAATGCCCGAAATCTGTTCTTATGTTAATGCTTCCAGTTTTAATATGCATTTCTTTGTTCCTGTGCGGTAAGGTTTGCCATGTCGATATTACCTAGTGCCATCATAGGCCTGAATTGAGTGACAACAATTTTGTTTCTAAGGTTTATGTCGTATGTAGATGTTTTTATTTCTTCTCGTGGATAAAGATAAAATGAATCCCACAATTATTTTGTCATTAAAGGACATGCTTAGGAATGGTGGAATAGTACTGAAATGGCTACCAAATAATAAGATTAGGAAGCATTTGAAAAACTAGTTGCCATGTAAAAATGATTAATTTGAACTGTTCAATCGATAAATATATTTGAAATAAAGGAGGATAAGCAAGCAATTTACCCATAGGATGGATAGTTTTATATAGGTTTCCTTTTTGCATAAGACAATAAATTATTTACTATATTAATGGTCGTATGCCTCAAATTAGGGGAACTTTCTCTATGAATTTCCCTAAAATGATGGAATTAACTGTAACTATGACCTTAGACTTGAAAAATTCAAAGGAGGCAAAAAATATGAAGGGCCTTTGAGAAAAAGGATAGGAAAATTGGAGAAACTGTTTAGATACTGTACAAAACTGGTCCACCTAGAAGATACCTCTGAATAATGGGTGCTTCGGTAACAAACTACAGACCATTGGAAACAAGTAAAGGGCAAATATGTCAGCTGAGAAAAATAACAGAAATAATTCAAAACTAACAAAATTTCAAAATAAATAGAGGTGGTTTGACAGTAGCCTCAATTGTATGTACTGATCAAGACACAAGAAGCATAAGCATATACTTTCTCTTTGCACAAATATAATACATTATTTGCTATCTCGACGACCTTACACCTCATTTTTGAGATACTATCTCTGCTAATTTTCCCAAAACAATTGAAAAAAGCTGTTGCTATGACTTTACACGTGGAAAACTCAAAAAAACAAACAACTAACAAGAGAAGGGTGCCTTTTAAAAAAAGGATAGGGAAATTAGCTAAACTTGTAAGGCATTGTAGAAAAAATGTTCCACTTAGAAGATACGGTTTGGTAACAATCCTCAAACCATTGAAATAAGAAAGGGGTGAAAACCTATGTTCCTTGACATTTCTAGGATAGGGATGGCAGGAAACACAGGGATGCATTTCCAGAACGAGAGGGAAAACAATTAAAAAATAGGGAAGTTTAAAATATTCATATGATAAGACATTCATTGCATTCTACACAATTTTTTACTAGAAACAATTCTACACCATTCATCATATTCATTATATAACTATATTATGAAACATTAGAGCTGAATTGAGAATTCACATGAATCAATATACAAATTAATAAAATTTCAATGTCTAATCATTTGGATTTTCATTACTAATGTGCATATATAACAAAATGAAAAGGCCAAAAGGCTACACCTATCAAATGAAAAAATGTAGACGACTAGATCTATTGCTGCCATGCCTCTGCCTTATCTTTGCCTAAATCAAAATCAGAGTTACTGCCAATTTGAGGCATTGCTTCATCAAATGGAACCCCAACCAATTCCTCCTATGCTTCCTCATCAATCTATGTGGCATCTTTCAGATCAACATCCCACTTTATAGTTGGAGTTTGTTGCTACTCAAGCATTTGTCAATCCTAAAGTCACAATGTATTGTGTGTGGTCACCAACTGCTCTACTTGTTGAGAAGTAAGCCAATTCCTCTTGATTGACTGAATGAAATTGACAACTTGTGAAAGGACACTAGTGGCAAACATCCTCAACTCTATTGCATCTTTTCCATGCCATGTCCACCATCCAATAGGGTTGGATTGAGTTAATATAATTCTATTTATTCTCACCTTTGGTTTGCTAAGTGTTGAACCTTGAAGATTGACAAAGGCAATCCACCGTGTTCGAAGTAAAGTTGACCCCCAATGCTATACATCTTTTGAAAGGTCTTCATTAACCCTTCTTTCATCCCTTCATCGTCACAAGTAGGCACTCTCCTAGCCCTTAGTGCGTACCATTTAGGACATAGAGCTTAGGCTGCCATATGAAGTGGAGTGTTCATAGTATTCCTTTGCTGTTTCAAATGAGTCTAATATTCTTACCTCATATAATCCCAAAATCGGATTCTTGCTATGGATTGCTTACTTCACTTTTTCAAGCATGTTATTGAATGCCTAATAAATCTCTCCAAGACTAGGAGTGTATATATCAACATATCTAATGACTTGCATGATAGTTGAGATGAGGGAGCAAAGGTATTTGCAAACAAGAAATACATAAAAGATCTAAAACTCAAATGACAAAGAGTGAATGCTAATACAAAATGAAAATAATTTATAAGTTACAAATATCAATAAATTAATAATTTAATAATAAAATCAGAAATCTCTTTCCTCACAATGAACCGCCAATCATCATCGAGGATCATTTGCTTCACACCCTTGCCTTTAGTTGTGTTCGCCTTTGGCCGTATAACCTACTTTAGATTGACCATCATTAATTGTAGAGGTTTTTACACTTCAAGCATCTTCTTTAACAAAATAAAGTATTTGTTATATCTAGTTTCCATGGATTTGAGCAAGTCCTTCCTTGAAACAGTTTTGAAAAAAGCAACTGAGATGTGGTGGTTGAAAATGAACATTTGTATATCTCTTGCTTCTACCACCACTTTCTTCATCCAATCTATCTTCTCTATGTCTTTCAATGTATAAACACAATAGGGGGTTCAATAAGCTAATTGATACACATGTGCTGAATTGGTGGTCACCTGTACAATATTTGACGTCCAAGCTTTCTCTATATTATCCTTCAAATTTGAAACTGGAAGTTTGCATCCTTGAGCTTCCTCGAACAATCAATAACCACATGTGACTATCATACTGATGAGTAGCATGTTGGTGCTCTGATCAGTTCGCTGTATTTCTAAAAGATGCACTTATAAGATCCTTTGGCCTCAAGGTATATAGTCAGGCTAAAATATGGACAGGTTGGGCCAATTAACAAGAGTAGGTACAACTCTACACTTCAAGGTTTGCAAAGCTTAGGAGGGTGATCCTTTGGAGATCTTACAGGATAATTGAGAAATATTATAAATTTTTCTGCAGATAAAGCTAAACCTTAAGACATAGATCGAGTTCAATTTAATTTTTTCTGTAACTCCTTTCGATTTTAGCTTTGTGATTTTCAGGCAGAGATCTTTTAAGCAGATTTAAAGTCAAGATCTATAGGCATATGAGTAAAGAACTTTAGAAATGTGTAATTTGTTCAATGGTTCTTTATACCCTTAGATTCATGATAGATTTGTGAATCATATAAGTTACACACGAGATTTTTCATCTGATTAAATTTTATGATCAACAACTATCTATGATCAGTGCCTAATTCTCTGGGAACAAAGTCAGTAAAATGAGTTCAAACTGTAAATAGATCACATATTGCCTTAGTTTCAGATGAGTTTAAGAACTGTTTTGTCATGCAAAACTTAAACCCTGAAAGACATTACTAAGAGACCTCTACAAACTAAGTAATCCCAACATTTATCACAATGTTCACATATTAAGAAAGAAAGAGATTACAACCATCTTGATGGAAAGCTAACTATTCTTAGTACAAGATCAATAAATGTGATCCTAGAGACTTATCCCTTGAAATATTGAGCAAACAATGGAGATAGTATGTAAAGAAACAATGATACGTCTTATATTGTTTTTTTTGAAGTTAAAAGTAAAGCTTTGCTCTTTTACAAAATAATTCAAATTACAACATCGCTCTAGATTTGTTAGGAGCTTGTTAATAGATATTTCATGAAGTACTTACAAAAATATAAAAAAGTATTGATGAATGTTACATGAATGATAACATATATATAGCAGAAGAACAATGCTCATCTCACACGAATGATTGACATTTGTCCAACATGCTTCATGTTGCATTTGTATGAAACTCAATTTCATACTGCCTTTTTGCTTTTTTGTAGTCAAAATAATTGTCATTTGTGTGTTGATCCATTTCAGTTCATGGTATCCTGTTGTGACCTTTTTCACACATCGCCCCATTGCAAATGGGGACCCCTAGTAGTTTGCTTTTCTAGGGTTTTGTTGTGGCGTAACAATTTCATGAAGTCATTGCTTTGAGAGTTTCAAGTTAGAGTTTTGAGTTATCACCCGAGCCAAGTGGAGAATTCAAGCCCAAAACAGTGCCTAGACGTCATGGAAGTGCTCAGAAGGTCCAGAAGACGAGGATCGCCTGTGCTTTGAGTAAATTCCGACACTTCCTATTTTTTAGGGATTTTGCTTTTTTGCTTTTTCATTTTTGGCATTTTTGGACCAATCTGGGACTTACTATTTTTAGAAATTTTGCTTTTTGCTTTTTCTATTTTTAGAAATTTCTATTTTTAGAAGGTCAACCTAGGTCTCATGGGTCATGGAGTCAACATTTCCATCTTTAGAATCAAAATTTAGGCCTCCAAAAGTAAAAATCAAGAAAATCAAGCAAAAAGCAAGTAAAAAGCGAGGAAATCATGAAAAATCAAAAGAAAATCATATGGTTAGATGATCCAGAAAAAGACAAGCATGAAATTCATAGCGACCAAAGGAAGAAAATGGCGTAAGTCTGAAGAAATTCGCCCAAGGATAATGTCAAGACACCAAGAAAGTCCACCTAGAATTTGGCAAGTCATAGAGAAAGTCCGCCCTTGCCATGGAAAGCAAAATGTCAAGACATCTATGAAGTCCGCCATGCACATGGCAAGCCAAGGATAAAGTCCGCCCACCTCTTGGAAGCTTGGCAAAAAGACTTCAAAATCCACCCAGCACTAAGGAATACATGGCAAGACAAAGCTAAAGTCCGCCCATGCTTGATGAGGAATGGTAAGACAAAGCTAAAGTCTGCCTAGCCTAGAGGAGGAAAGGAAAATAAAAAATTTGGCTAAGTATTGGCACCTTGGGGAATAAAATTTCAGAAAATGGTTAAGTGTCAAAGAAGAGAATATGGCAAACATATCTTGAAGTCCGCCCAAGTGGAAAGGAAGCATGTCTAAGCACAAGAGAAGTCCGCCCAACACTTGAGAAAGCATGTCTTGCTTGCCAGCCTTGAAGTCCGCCTTGGCTTGAGAAGTTCAAAGTCCGCCTTCCCAAGGAGAATGTCCAAGATGCTAGCAAGTCCGCCCTAGGTTGGAGTAAGAAGATGTCCAAGCAAGGACAAAGTCCGCCAAGCATAAAGAAAAGATGGTGAAACCACTAGCAAATCTGACCTTGGCACTAAGGGAAAAATGGCAAAGACAAGGCAAAGTCCGCCTTACACAATGGCAGACAATTCACAAAGTCCAACTTTGCCCAAATATGGAATGTCTTAAGCATGATAAAGTTCGACTTTTCCCAAGGAAACATGTCCAAACCTTTATAAAGTCTGACTTGGCACAAGAAGAGTAAAGTCCGACCTTGGCATGAAAGAAACAAATTCCGCCTTGAAGAGAGATGGGAGATGAAATGTCTCATGGCAAGAGGAACAGAAAGTCCGCCCAGCTAAGGAGAGGATAAGAAAATTGGCTAAAACTCAACAAATTGGCTTAGTGTTGACACCTTGGGGAGGGAAATTCAGAAAATTGACTAAGTGTTGGAAAGAAAACAAGAAGAATAAAAGGGAATAGTAAAGAGGAAATGAATAAAATCCTTGTCCAAGGATGGAGTCTGCCCTACTTAGCACAAGCCAAATTCAGAATTGGGGGCAAATCCACAGGCAAAGTTCATTCGAGCATAGATCTTGACTAAGTGTTGAATGGTCCACATGAAGGTGTTACAAAATGAAGTTGAATAGCCAAAATTTGGCTAAGTGAGGGAAATACTTCACGGAGAAAATTCCAATTTCCTCCATTGTGGCGAAGGCATAGGGGAGTTCTTCTCCAAATTCAGGGCGCTTGTAGGAATTTCAAATCAATCAGGAAAGAAAACCTTAATGACTTCAAGTCTAAACATTCGCTCCAAGGGGAGACTTCTAGACCTCAAGCGCAAGTGAGAAGAAGAAACCAAAAGGAATCTAAGATCAAAGCTAGGAAGGAACAAGCACCAAGGACAAGGTCATTAGTGAAGAAAGATATTCTAAGGCAAGCACGTGGAAGGAAAACAAAGTAACCAAGGAAATCATCCAACATGTTGAGGTGGCGCCTCTTCCAACCAATCAAATTGTTCCAAATCAACATGCAATAACTTTCTATTTTATCGTTGGTTTATATTTAGCAGAAGGACAAGTGTCCCCAAATGTAATTTTCTCATTGGTCGAGAGGTAATTGGTTGTGACAAACCCTAATTAGGGTTTATTTTGGTAATCTCGGCCGTTGATTCAAAATCAATCTTGGCCATTGAATTGTAATCGAAGAGCCTATAAATTGAGCTTGCCCCTCATTTGTAAGGTGTGAAGAAAGTGTATGAGATTGTTGCGTATTGCTACTTCCGATAATAAAAGCTCTTATTCATGATTTGCTTTGAATCCCTTTTATTGTCAAGTGGTTTGCAAGGTTGCATAGCTTCTTCAACATTAGATTAGAATTAAGATAGAATTTGATTTGAATATTTGTTAAATGAATGAAAGATTTGATAGTATTGATTGGTGAAACTTAGCTCATACTTTCTTTGAATAGATGATTTTTATTCAATGCGTAAAGTTAGCCTGAGCTTATGATTGTGGATGCTTAACTTCAGTCTGGACAAGTATTGTTCAAGACATGAAAACGATAATCACATCCTTTGAAGATTGCACCCACTTTGTGCAGTTGTCCTAGGGAGGCGAAGCAAAGCGTGGTTACCAGTTTCACCTAATCTTTACCGTCTCTTGAATTCTTAGGGATAGATTAGAACTTCTAAACCCTTATCCTTTTGCACTTTTGTTTTGAAATCCTAAACTGAAAATCTAAAAAAGAAAGAGTACTTAATGTTAAATCCGTCTAAATTCTAAACTTGTGAAGAATTCTTTAACGTAAGTCCCTTTGTGTATTACTAGCATATCACAACGCCCATTGAGCTTATCCACACGTCAAGACCTGACAAAAGAAACCTTGGAGTTGCCATATGATCTTCTCGCAATCTTAGCATACGTGGTGATTTTGTTCAAGAGAGGATAGAGTGTCTTTGGACATTTTATTCTGTGTGTTCGGTGGATGATAAAACGTACACCAACATATCCCTAGTCAATTTGCAAGGTCGGCACATCATTGTTTTCATTCTTCAACCAATGACTTTTGTAGGATGATGGTGATTGTCACAAGTTTGACAAAGAATAATAATAATATTTGAGATAATGTCTAAGGCATTAATAAAGGGGAAAGAACGGAAAGAGGATAAGTGAGTCATTTTCTCCTTCTTGGTTTAATGTAATGTCCCCTTTTCCTAGGCAATGGTTAGATGCAGTGGTTAATCTACCAACTGGTCCTCGTAGGCTAACAGGTTGTTTAGGGGACCCATTTGAGGGTGATCTATGGTTCTTCAGCAGACCCTTTTGGTGTTTATTTCAGTACTCTTCAGCTCAGTGTCCTAGTTTATTTGTGGTGTGCCTTCTAGAGGCCATTCTGGACACTTTGACCCACACTTAATATTTTTAGTAAGTCATTCAGATGTGTTGCTCATACTTACTATTTATAGTAAGTCACTGGTATGGTCAGCTGGTAGAGTTTCTATATTTGGCATGATGGTGCAATTATATCCTGGAGTTATATTGGTTAATATTGGACTTATGCATTAAATATTAAAAATGTCAAATAATAAAGTTAAATTAGATAATTTAACTTTATGTGTTATTAATAAATTAAAAGGATTTAATATTGAAAGGGGATATAAGTGATTTTTAAAGTATACTTTACAATATAAGTTAAAGTGTCATTTTTTAAAAGGGAGATATAAGTGACGTTTAAAGTATACTTTATATTATTAAGTTGTGCACCAAAATTAAAAGTAAATTGAATGAAATGAAATTTAAAAGTGAATTTGAGGTGAAGTATAAAAGGGCATTTTGGAGTTCATTTCATTCATTCATTCATTGTTGAAGAAGAAGAATTTTGATAAGGGTTTTGCTGAAGACTGGAGAGTCTGAAAATCTCAAGCTTTTTGAGGACGAAATCCCTCAGGAAGAATAGCTCGGTACAAAAGTGAAAGATCTCACAAGCCAGCTTGCAGACAATTCGATTGTAGGGATTGTGCTCTTCATCGATTTACAGAAGAGTTTCATATTTAAGGGTTTGAAGGATTTATTAGAATATTGTACACATATTGTTCATCATTGCCAGACAAGGGTTTTGGCAATTTAATTGTATGCAGCTTTGCACTAGGCGTGAGGATTGGTGATAGTGATTGTTGCTGGAGTTTATTATCATTGTTGCTGCTGTTATACATCGCCTAAATCTGATGACTGATCCATTAACATAGCCGCTTCATTTCAACTGTTGGTCAATTGATATTCAAGAAACTACAGAGCTGTTGAAGGCATTGATCAACATAGGAGCTGTGGTTTGTCGACAAGGCGTTAAGTTTGCTGCTGGAGGAATAAGGAGTGTAGTTGGGCCTGGATTTTCATGAGTATTCATCAACTATTTCAAACGCCTGCTCTTTCCTAGCTGTGGTATTCTCCCTCTTAGGCGTGGGCATTACTAGGAGTCAATGAATCTGCCAAAATGGTATTTAAATGCATTGAAATGTAATTCTTAAAGTCTGATTGTTATTTCCAGATATACTGTAAATCAGAAAATTGTATTGCTACTGTTGCTAATAATCAGAAAATCAGTATTGAGGGTTTGTGTCTCATTTGGATGAATATTGCATGAGTTTATGTATTGGGAAAAAGGTAATATATTAAGTTATTCATTTGCTGGTTTGATATTTATGATTTGCAATCCCAAATTATCAAACAAATGTTGTTTCTAGTTTGCATACAAACTGTTTGACAAAATGTTCTATCTATCAAACAAAATTAATCGAGCAAATCGCAATAGAGATTGTTCTATTTTGGGGTGGGACATTACATTTAAATAAACAAGAGTTCCACCCAAACAATAGAGGATCGCAGAATTGAAGAGTTTTTCTGCCTATGCTGACTTAGGTGCACCTTTATGATGGCTCTGCCATATCAAAACTTTTAAGGGGCAAAAGTGTGGGGTCATTGAAAAATTCTGCTCGATCCATCAAGCTGGTTCAAGTGAGCAAGATGTTTGCTTGGCTTGAGTGAAGGAGATTGGCTAAGCCATGACAAAGTTCTGCCTTGGCAAAGTAAATGGAAACTTTCACCTGGTAGAGGCATGTCTAATCTTTGCCAGCATTGGAAAAGGGGTTTAAGTCATATAAAGTTCCTCCAAGTTAAGTCAAAAGATGGCAAGAATACCAAAGGCGCCCACTAGAGATGGTTTAAAGTTTAGCCTTCCTAAATCCTTTCCAAAACATGAAAAAGTGGCTAAAAGTGATGAACAAATTCTCGTAGATTACATGAATATATTTTCCAATCACCACAAGATTAGGCTCTTTGCTGCTATGGAAACTAGATTAACTTGGTTATTTTTCTTCCTCAAGGAGTTGAGCTTAATTGGTTAAAGCAGGGACATCTGATATGGAAATCTAAGTTGTGACTCTTGGTCTTCCATAATTGGCTTTTAGTGTGGAGGTGGTTTCTAAATAAGTGGATTTGTAAGTTGTGACTCTTGGCCTTCCATAGGTGGTTTTCTAGTGTGGTTGCTCAAAAGCAGCTAATATTAGTCTCATGGTTGTGCTTGCAAGACCTTGTATTAGTCTCATGATTTTTGTAAGAGCAGAATGTTTGTAAACGATTAACAATATAAAAAAATTTCCTTTAATATATCAAATCTTGAGAAATTTGCAATTCAAAGTTCTTGTTGAGATTGTTCAAGCATTTCTTCCTCTTTTAAATATCTAGATACATGATAGCCTATTTCTCTATGAAGACACTTGTCTCACCATGTCTTCCATTTTGCAAATATTTACTTTGTATTATCAAATCAAAACCTTTTGTTAAGTCCCAAAACTGACTGCACAACAATAGAGGATTGTAGGATCCAAAAATGCTCTTGATTCCATTTGATGTGACCTCTGACTACAACTTTGAAAGAATAGAAAACTTGACCAATTTCTAGAAATACATTTTAAGCCATTGGTCCCATTCCCATTCAGTTGGTAGATCAACCTCTATTATTACTTTGGCTTTACGTTAGTGTAATGTCCCCTACTTGGGATATTCCTAGATTTTGCCCTAAAAGCACATTTAGAATCCAAAATAAGAAATTTAATGCGTTTAAGATTGTAAATTTACCAATTGAAATGCCCTTTATAAGATATAAATCCTGGTTTAGGTCCTGCACACAAAATTAGTCGCTAGGAATTGACATTAGATCATAAGCCATGAAAATATACATATTACTAATCATTAGTAAACATCATGATAGCTATGGACATTAATCACATCAAAATTCTAACTAATGCAATAGCCATTCCAATATGGATTACCCATAATAATCTCATTAGGAATTCGTCGAAATGGTTGCAAACTGTGGTCTCAAGGTTGGTCGCCCTTGTACTGCGAGAGCATGGAAGGTGGGCTGCCCTTCCATCCCTCAGTCCACCTTGGAGGCACTCCATCCTCCTTGATCAAGCCCAGGAGCACTAATAAGCCCCCCAGCCCACGAGCACTCCATCTCGGGGGTGGTGTGCTTAATAAGAGCATGAAGGCTACCTCCCTTCCACCAAGCTTGGGAGCACACATTTGCCTCCCGGCCCACGAGTGTTCCATCTCAGGGGTGGCGTACTTGATGGCAGGTCTGTCAAGCCTTCACCTCTCGTGAACTCAAAAGGTTGATCAGCCTTCTTGTTTTGCAATCACTTCCCTAAATTCAAAATAGATTATTAGAAGAATCTATTATCCATATTTATAATAAAGAAAGAATCGTAATTACTTATAAGGATCAATATTGCTTATATATATATATATAATTCAAATAAATTAAGGACTTACTATAATCCTCTTGCTAGTAAATAATATTTACTCCAATGAGTTTCCAATTTTTATTCCTCTTTTTCCAATCTGCTGGATTCCAGATTTCTAATTGATCCAATGATTCAAATGATCCCAAATTGATGCCTTTTTCAAATGATTTTCCCTCCCTTATATTTTCTCCAATGAGAGGGAGACACACCTCTTCATGGAGGCTGTTTACCTTGCAAGGGATGCATCCCTTCATATTTTGAGCACTGCCTTTTATGGTTTACAACTTAATTTACTTGCTGTTTGGTGATCATTGCCCCTAATAATCCTCAATTATCCTTAGTCAGCTTACCTTTATTATACAACCACTGCCCTTTAATTTATGTTCTTTTTTTTTTCCGGGTTGGCCACCTTTATTTCATTATTGATTTTCTTAACTAAGTCAGCCTCTACAGGGAAACTATTAATAGTTGTCAACGCCTGGGGTTTGGTATTTAATATGAACCACCTGCTTGTAGCTTCGCAATTGTTTTACACAATATCAAAAGAATGGGCAGATGCTAAAAAAGTATGATTATATTTTCAAAATATATGCAAAATACTATGCACTTTTAAGAAAATGGAACTCAAATTTGAGCTATGCTGGGCCTCCAAAGTTTATACCTTCCTAGGGTGTAGTTAGGATATGGTCCAGTAAGATTCCACATTGACTTGGCATTGAGGTGGTGCCCGCTATGTAGGGACTGCTGATGGGCGTCTATGTGGCACTAACTATGTGCTGACGTAGCAGTTGTTTACTATCTAGGTGACTGGGTAGAGCACTGTTGAGGTTGCATCTGCACATTAGCTGATTTGGCTGTTAAGGTGGTAGTTGATTGGGCACCGATGTAGCACATAAATGGAGAACATATATGGTGTAGCTAGCAAACTAATTGTATTAGTTTTAATTGGAGTTAGCATAATTAGTTCTCAGATGTTAATGGTTGGAAGTTGTTGACAGTTGGTAGTTCTCAACAACTGTCGACCACTTTAGATACTTCTATTGTAAACGAGAATGGGGGACTGCATGTATGGAATATCTTTGAACAAAATCTGTATAACTCGTGAATGAAATAATCTGTATAATTCTTTGTGTAATTGCTGTTATAATTTCTTACAGTTTCTGGCATTTATTATACTGTTTACTTTATGATATTCAAGCAAGTAGAATTAGACAGTAAACATTTGGCACCATTGTTAATTAGAATCTTGGTAGAATACAAAGTAAGGTCAGACAAAGAGGATGGGGAAGGAGAGCCTACAAATGTAGTGATAGAAATGTATGAGAAAAATATATGCCATATTGAAGAACTACTACTTACGGAAGAGCCAAGAATCGAAATGATTCCAAGGGCAAATCGAGTGTGAGGAATGTTGAGGAAGGATGAGTAGAGGATTCCTATGTGGTTGAGAGTGCAAGAGAAGCATCAAAATGTACAAATCAAAACTCTCTAGCCATGTTTCTATCACAGAGGGCACATTGGGGAAGAAGGATGGCGACTCCCCCAACAAGTCCGAATGCTGAGAGGCAAAAACTTCTGAAGTTCACAAGAAATGGATTGAAGGATCCTGTATGACACTGCAAAATGCATGAACCAATATGGATAGCCAATGGCTAGGAAGATAGGGCCTTTTGGTTAAGAGCATTCCCAACAACCCTAGGGGGTATAGCAATAGATTGGTACATGGAGCTTGAAATTACCTCTAAAGCGACATGGGATTTATTGAAAAAAACATTCGAAGAAGAATTCAAACTTCTTCAGGATGACAATGAAATTGTAGTAGAAATCTACAATACAAAACAAGGGAAACATGAAAATGTGAGCTTACAATCATAGGCTCAATGAACTTCTGGTGAAACTAGAAAACCAACCTGTGGACAAATTCAAGAAGAGGTGGTTCATCAAGGGGCTGATTCCTTCACTAAGGAAGAAGATGAAAGTTGTGCCACCCTCCTGCTATTTGGATGCTTATAATCAAGCAATTGATATAAAGAGTGAGGATAAAACATCTTCTCGGGGAAAAAGAGAGACAAAAGAAGATGAGAGTTCATAAAGAATTAGTGATAATGAATCTAAGATTGTCCAAGCCTTGACAAGGGATATGATGAGAATGATGAAGGAATTGAAAGCGAAAAAGGAAGCTACCAAAGAAAATAAGGAATTGTGGTGCATTGAACGTAAAATTGAAGGCCATGTTAAAACAAACTTTCCTAAGAAATTGTTTTGTGACATCTGCCAAGTTTGGGACATTCCATTAAGGAGTGCCCATATAACCTAAAAACAAGAAGCACACATGTGCTCTTTACACAAGGCAAAGAATCTACTCCATTGAATACATCGCCAAAGCAACAAAACAACAACAATAATAATGCATCACTTGGTAGTTACCACAATAGGAGAGGGAACAATAATCGATCTAACAGTAATAGTGGGATGAGAAGTAGAATCCACTAGAATGCCAAAGGACGACCCATGATACAATGTTGCAAATGCAATGAATGGGGACACTTTGCCAGAGAATGTCAAAATTATTACGAGGCAGGAATGCTATGTAAGTGGTGCGGACCATGCGATCATGAAGACATAGATTGTCCAAAACAAAAAGGCAGCATTAACATGATAAATGTGGAAGGACAAGACGAGGTAGTTCTAGTTGTCACTCGAGTGCAAACAAAGAAGACTACATATCCAAACCCTCGTACGGAGAAAGAAAGACTTTGAGGAGCAAAAGCAAAAGTGGAGCAAACCATTGCAAAGGAATGAAGGAGTTCCAATGAAACAACACGTATCTCTAAATAGTTGAAATTTGATAAAAATATTGTAAGGCAGGTGTTACAAACCACTATACCTATAAGAATGCCAAATCTCCTATAGAATATGCCACAACTAAGAGTGGCAATCACCAATACAGTAGGGAACAACCAAAAAAAAAAACAAGAATGTACAAGTGTAGACATAATAATAGAACTACCATCACACAGAGATCAAGTCATCGATTCGATGCTATTGGAAATAAACATGGAGAGGAAATCAATTGTTGTGCATATTCAAAACTTGGGGAAAACCTTGAAAAATACAATTGTTGACGAAGGATTAGGAGTAAATGTATTGCTAGAAGATACATGGAAATGCTTGTGGAAACCAACCCTCTGGCCACCAACCTTCCAACTAGTAGGAGGAGATCAACATGAAATTAAACAATTAGGGATACTAATGGCATAGAAAGTAATAGTCGACAATCAACAATTCTTGCTAAATTTTGTGTTATCCCTTTAGAGAAGTGTTGTGACCTTTTCACACATCGCCCCATTCAAAATGGGGACCCCTAATTTTTGCTCCGTTCCTCGTCTTTTGGCTTTGGTTTTCCTCTCTCTCTCTCTTTCCCTCTCTTTCTGCTGTCTATTTTTTCGGGATTTCTCCACCTTTGAGTTTAAACGTGAAATTTGGCCGAGTCTGAAATTAGGGTTTGTACTTTCCCGCTAATCTGAGGTCATGCAAGGTGAATAAATTGAAAATACAGACTAACACTGTTGTCAGTGTGCTTCCAACAGGCTCTCAGCAAATTTTCATCAGATTCCGGCTACTTACTATTTTTAGTAAGTATGAAATTCGAAGCAGTTTCTCAACACTTTTGAAGTTTTAACAGTCACACTGCATTTAGATCACATCAAGCTGCTCGTGTGCAAAATTTGAGCTGGAACAGACAACTTACTATTTTTAGCAGTTCAGCTTCCAGAGCAAATTTCAGGGCTTAGATGCAGAGTTTTTCAATGCATGTTTGGAGATTCCTTCTGGGTTTTCAGAGACCTTCGCGACAGTATAACATGCAAAACGAGATGATAACTTTCAGAGTTCAGCCTTCAAAGGCTATTTTTAGGGTTTGCATGTCAGGGTTTTCTTTGCATGTCTGCATATTCCTTATGGGTTTTTTGAGAGCTTTGCAGTGGTGTGACATGCAAACAAAGATAATCACTTATTTAGGAACTTACTATTTTTAGTAGATGCATCCCGACAGCTGCCTCCCAGCACTTCAGAATCACAAACTGATTGCAATGCAACAGAAACGAGAACAAACGAAGACCATTTGATATGCATGCAAGACAAATTAGGATTCCCAGCTTCGGGGCTCGAAAAGAGGGGCAAAAAGTCAGAATTTTCGAAAACCGATGTATACCACTGCGATCAGCATCTCTCAAGCTATCTGCTGATAAAATTTGAAGGCAAACGGAGCACTTACTATTTATAGTAAGTCATTTTGGAAACAGGATAAAAATAGCAAATTAGCCGCATGCGCCATTGTCAACAGGCAGGTCACGTGGTGAGGAGCACGCCATTCGAATTTCAAATCAAACGGAGTTGTGGAGGTATCAGAAGCAGGCAGTTACTATAAATAGCAAACCACCTTGAAATGGGCTAAAATAGCGAACCAACCCGAAATAGCAATGTCAGGTTGATGAAGTCATTGAGGATCCAGTGTTCAAAATTTCAAATCAATCTGAGCTTTTGAAGTATGAAAATCAAGGGACTTACTATTTATAGTAAGGCACAAAGAAGCTGGCAAAGACGAGAAAAAATGGCTAAGTCAGAGACTTCATCCTCCACCACCATGGAAATGCGCCCTCATCCTCAGCTAGCCGGCAGATAAAAATTTCTCTAAGTCTGAAGATTCATCCTCCTGCCACCTCCAAATGCGCCCTGCTTGATGAAGAAGCATAAAAAATTTTCTGAGGCACAAGTTTCATCCTCCTCTCATGCCAAAATGCGCCCAAGGAAAAGTTGGTGAAAGATATTTGAAATTTTTTCTAAGTATGAGCTTCATCCACCTCACATGCTAAAATGCGCCCAAACCAGGGCATGTGAAGACAAAAAAAATAAAGCTCAAGGGTCACATGATGGGCGTTGGAAATTTCATCCTCTTGCCCCCTTCAAATGTGCCCAAGTTAGCAAGGTCAACAAGTCAAAGCTAGGCATGATTTTCATCCTTCATCACCTAGCAAATGCGCCCAGCCACTAGCATGTTCAAATGCGCCCATCATAGATATGAAGCTAGGGAAGAAAGTCAACAAGTCAAAAGAGGCGTTGGAAATGTTATCCTCTTCTCATGCTTAAATGCGCCCAAATGAGGGCATATAAAGACAAAGTGAAGGAAGCTCAAAGGTCACAAGGAGGCGTTCAAAGTATTTCATCCTTCATGACTAGTGATATGCGCCCAAAGTGAGGTGAGTAATAAAGATGGTGAAAATAAAAGAATTGCCTAAACGTTGAAGGTGGTGATAGTAGTAAAAAAATTGCTAAGGCGTGACTAATTTTCTCTTCTAAGTGTGAAGTGCGCCCAAGATGATGGTAAAACATGCTAGGCGTTGAGATTAAAAGACATTTTTTATGACATACAATATGTGCTTAAGGTGTTTGATGAAAAAATCTCCTAAGTGAGTTGAAATCAAATTTTCCTCACAGGCAAGGTGATTGAGGATGAATAATTTTTTTTTTTTCCTAAGGCAAAATTTCAAAATGCTATGTAACTTAAATTTTTCTAAGGCACAAAATGTTCTTCCTTAAAAAAAAGAAATGCCTAAGTCTAATGGAGAGTGATCAAATTTCTCAAGACGTGAGCAAAATTGTCTGAGATGAAGTCGGAGGATGCTAGCTGCACAGGTTGATAAAAAATTTTCAAGTCGGAGCAACAAGATGTTCACAGAAATGAAGAAACAGGTTAAATTTCACAAGGAGATATTTTTTCTAAGGTTCAAAATTCAAAATTAAATGAACCCGTTCGTTGTATACCCATGAATTCGACAAGTTTTGAAAGAAATTTTCTTCTGGGTATTGAAGATTATCGATGAGGAATGGATTTTAAGGTCTTCCACAGCTCGCCAAGGATTTCGAGGTACAGATTTTAAATGGGCACCAGGTTGATGAATTTCCTAAGGGAAATTTAAAAAATTTTTTAAGGCAAGGGTTAAAATGTGTTAAAAATGCCTTGGCAGATGAATTTGAAAATGATCGCCTAGATAATTTTTGATCAAATTCCTGATGAAAGGATTTTTCTCGAGTCGAGTTGGATGAAAAATCAGAGTGAAGTATGCCCAGGCAGAATGCAAGATGGGTTGGAAATTTGGCTAAGGCATGAAGAATTTGAACGCGAAGTTGGCTATTGAAGGCGATGAACCCTTGGAAGTTAAAGTACAAAAATCTTGGTAAGTTGAATTTATGTTATGAAGTGTTCTAATACTCTTCTCCTTGCTTGTTTTGCAGGAAAAAACGTCGAGACCATGTGATGATGACTTAAGTGATGAAGAAAATACTCCGAGACTACATTTCAACCTCAAAAAATGAAAAAGTTGCGAGAAATGGCTAAGTGTTGAGACTTAGTGACAGAGAAGAAATGTTTTCAAAACTCAAGATGGAGAAAAGAATGGAAGCTTGAGCAAAGTTGAAGGACAACGTCAAGAAGAAGATCGAGAATAGTGTGAACGCGTTTCAAAGTTGGAATTTTCTAGAAGGATGATGGACATTAATGGCTCATTTATTACCCCACTCCTCTTGGTGGCGGTTTTTAGGGTGAATCTTGTTTAGGGCTGAGGTGGCACGATCTGGGCCATCCAGCCGATTGTAATTTGAGCTGTCTGTTGGACTTGGCCAGCTATAAAAGGGGGAGTCCCCCTCATTTGTAATCTCATTAGAGTTAGATCAGAGTTAGGATAGCAGAGAAGGAGTAGAGAGAAATTGATAGAGTAGAAAGTAGAGTAGTTTAGATTGAAAAGGAAGGAAAGTCTTCCCTTTGAATACTTTGTAAGAAGTTGTCGTGAATGCTTTCATAATAAAAGAATTTTCATTGATGGTGATTTCTTCTTTGTTATGAGTAGTTGTCGAGGCTTCTTCGTCCTTCCAATTCACGTAGCAACTTGAAGTAGCTTAAAGTAGTGCAGTTTTCATTTCATGCAAGTAGTTTACTGTGGATTTGTGGTGTTTGATTGAAGTAGCTTCTCTTTATCCATACCACTAGCAACTTGCTGATGGTGAGTTTGCCTTGCGTGGTCAACTGGAAATCATTTCAAACTTAACTTCGATTGTGGTTCGTATGCTTGTATGCATCGTTGTGATGGTACATGTATGTTGAATTATAATCTGAATATTCTTCGTTACTCCTCTGAAGATTGCACCAATTTTGCTGAAGCTGTCCAATGCGAGGCTAGGTAAAATCCGGTTGAAGTCGGCTAAAGTCAAATTCCACATATCTTGCATTTAGATAGAACGTAAACTTCTTAGGCCCTACACTCATTTTAAATTCAGTTCATTTCTGGTTAGAATTAGGAAACTTGTGCTCACTTGCCAAATCATTCGAATTACATGAAAGCCCTTAGTCCGCTGTCTGCTGTCAACTGTAGAACAATTGTGTAAGTCCCCTTGAAATACTAGCAAAGATCACATCAAGCCAACTGAGACTATTCGCATTAAAGGAACCTTGGAGTTAAATGTATGATCTATCTCGCAATCTTAGCATGCAGGAAACTTTGTTCAAGAGAGGATAGAGTAGCCGTTGGCGACTTTATTCTGTGTTGGTGTAGTCGCAAAAACCACGTCAACAAGAAGAAAGCTTATGATGCGCTATTGGGGAGAGGATGGCTTGTAGCAGCCAAGGTAGATCACAATTGGAAGAACACCTTGTCAATAGAGAATAAAGGAAGAAAGTACATCATCAACTTGAGAAATCAGGCAGTGAATGAGGAGGTTGCTTCTTTTGATTTAGAGTTGGAGGGAGGAGAAACATGGGCAAAAGAAGAGAGTGGTTTTATGGGGACAAATGATGAAGGGGCACTTGATCTCCAACACTGTTTAGAAGATGAAACAAGTTCCTTAAACAAACTTTTTCATTGGAAACTAGAAGATTATGAAATTTTCCAGCAAGATTATAATATGATATAGATCAGAGAAATTGAAGAGGAACCAATGACAAGGAAATTAAACCTGGGAGAGGAAGGTAGCTCCCAAATGATCATGGTGGGAGACGATTGGGACCCAGTGCTCAAGGTTGTCACATTCATAATTTTTATGGAGTACAAAGATACCTTCACATGCACATACAAAGACTTGAAGGGAGTATCGTCGAAACTTTGGGTACACAAAATTCCCTTAATAGCAGGAACACAAAACATACGTAAACAATTGTATAAAATGAACAAGAATTATGCAGTGAAAATCCAAGAGGAAATACAAAAGATGCTGGAAGCATGTATAATCTTCAAAGTGGAGACCAATGATTGGGTCTCTTTGATAGTCATATCATTGAAAAAAGAATCTTAGCAAATTTGGATATGCGTAGACCAGAAGCCTCAACATAGTTACTATCAAAGATCCATTATCCCTTTCTTTGATTCAATCCTTGAGGAAGTTGCGGGTCATGAAATATACTCCTTTATGGATGGCTTCTTGAGGTATAATCAAGTGAGTATAGTGGACGAAGACAAGCTGAAAACCACATTTGTGGTGGAGGATGGAGTCTGTGCATACAAGCGGATGTTGTTTGGACTCAATAATGCTTTGGCTACCTTCCGAAAAATAATTCTCCACATATTTGACAAGATGTCAATGGGGAATTTTAAAGCATTCCTTGATGATTGGTTAATATACAATGACCAAGAAATCCACTTGAAGGCTCTCATTGAGTGTATGGAATGATGCAAATCTGCATGATTGGCCCTGAATCCAAAGAAATGTTGATTCATGGTAACGCAAGGTAAATTACTTGGACACATAGTTTGTAAAGCAAGATTAAAGACTGATCCAAATAAAATAAGGGTAATTGTATAGTTGGAAGCACAAAGACTGTCATAGGAGTTAAATCAAATTATAAAGAACTTTGCTCAAGTATCCTACCCACTAGATATGCTCATGAGGAAGGGCCAAATATTCACATGGACATAGGATCAAGGGAACACATTTAATGAACCAAGGGTACGCCTAATTTGTTCTCCCATCTTAGCATACCTAGATTGGATTAAGGAGTTTTATGTTCATGTCGATGCATCAAACTTTGTGATTGGAGCAACATTAGCACAAGTGGGACCATAAGGATTATATCATTTGGTTTCTTTGCCAGTCGATTATTATCAAGGGTGAAACATAACTATAGTACAATGGAAAGAGAAGCGTTAGGAATGGTTTACTTCGTACAAAAGTTTCGACATTATCTCCTAGCAACACCCTTCACATTCTATGTAGATCACTAGAAACTAATGTACTTAGTAAATAAACCAATCATTTAGGGATGGGTAAGCAGATGGTTACTATTACTGCAAAATTCACATTCACTATCATTGTGTGACTAGGGAAGAGTCATGCCATAGCAGACCAATTGTCAAGAATAAAGTTTGGAGAACCATCGGAAGGTGTGAATGAAGATTTCCCAGATGCCCACTTGTTTCAGACAATTGCATTGCCTCCTTGGTACGAGCACATTGGAGAATACCTGTCTACATCAACATTCCTGAAGGCGATGCCACTAGGGGAAAGGAGAAAGTTAGCCCTAAAAATCAAAACATTCCAACTCATCAACAAAGTATTGTACAAAATGGGATCCGAACATGTTCTCAGACGGAAAAGGCGTACTAGAAGACGCACATGAAGGACTGGCGGGAATCCACATGGGACTAGATGCCACAGCCAGAAAATTCCTCCTGGTGGGTATATGGTGGTCGACACTGCATACAGATGCATGAGAATGGTTAGTCAGATGTGACACTGAAATGTCCCACCCCAGTTTGACTTTTGGTTTTCACGATTTGCTCGATTATATCAGTTTGACACATGGGACATTTTGTCAAACATTACGTATAGTATGATATGTGTATTGATTGAATTCCAATGTATAATGCAAGAACATGACTGAGAAACAATATTATGATATTCTAACTGTCAAATATGTCTGGTTTACAATATATTACTACCCAGAAATTCATATCAGAACTTTGGCAACTCAGAGAACATCATTCAAACTGATTACAAAAGCTTGCTGAGTCATATTTAGTGTTGCTACAATTTAATGGTCTCTTAGAAATGAAAGAGTTTGTAGAGAACTAAATGTGTAGACTGTGTTAAGTTTGCAGCCCTAACAATTTATACCCAGACTGTCTGCTACAACAGTTACAATGATTTATAACAGCAACAAATAGTTTGGACAGATCGAACATTTGATAGCAAGTACTGGTATTAAGCTTTACAATTCAAGATACAAGGAAATGATATAAATCTCAGACCTGGAACAGGAGGTATTGAGGTCTGATATAACTGTATTGGCTTCCAGATTTGCCCAGAACTCTCTTAACAGCAGCAAATACCCAACTTATAGATATCGATTCCCTTGGTTGCATAAGCGTCCAACCTTCAGTAGCCCAGAAAGGCCATGCAAAAGGTTACAACAAAGGATACAGTCTAATAACCATATCTAGAAATAAGCCCACGTTTTCACTCAAAATGCTTCCAAACCCTAGTGCCTAGGGTTTCTGTTCTCCATGCCTTCCTAGGTATTGATATTATCTCTGCACAAAGTGAATCGATGCAGTAATAAGGCTCAACAATGAACACATTCAGAAAACGAGAGATATAAATAAACTCCAGCTCTAAAACCAATTTGTCTCCACATAAAGAATACTTCCGATTTGCAATATTATTCAAACCCTTGCCTTTCCAATATTCAGTAAATTATCGAATTCCTGATAAATTCTTCAAACCCTAGCTGTGAAGCTTTTCCTGTAATTTCTTTGAAGCACAAGCACAATCCCTGCAATGGAATTGTTTGCAAGCTGGCTTGGGAGATTTCTCACTTCTGTATTGAGTTGTTCTTCCTGAGGGATTTCGTCTTCAAAAAGCTATGGCTTTTCAACCAGCAAACCCTTGTTGAAGCTCTTCACCAAATTTCTCCAAAACAAGAATAATAATCATGAATGAATAAATTGAGCTTCAAATGCCTTTTTATAATTCTCAATTTGCATTTGACTTTCATTTCATTTAATTTACTTTCATTTCCCACCTTTCATTCTTTTAATTTTGGTGCACAACTTTATAATATAAAGTATACTTTAAAAGTCACTTATATCTCCCCTTTTAAAATGACACTTTAACTTATATTATAAAGTATACTTTAAAATCACTTATATCTACTTTATAATAAAGTCCCTTTTTAAAATATTTTAATAACGCATAAAGTTAAATTATTTAATTTAACTTTATTATTTTACGTTATTAATATTAAATGCATAGGACCAATATTAACCAATATAACTCTAGGATATAATTACGCCACCATGCTAGATATAAAAACTCTGCCAGCTGACCATACCAGTGACTTACTATAAATAGTAAGTATGAGCAACACATCCGAGTGCCTTACTAAAAATAGTAAGTGTGGGTCAAAGTGTCCAGAATGGCCTTTGAAAGGCACACTACAAAGAAATTGGGACATTGAGCTGAAGAGTATTGAAATAAGCATCAGAAAGGCCTGCTGAAGAACCAAAGATCTCCCTCGAAGGGGTCCCCCGAACACTTTGTTAGCCTACGGGAACCAGTTGGTAGACTAATTGTTGCGCTTGACCACTGCCTAGCAAAAGGGGACATTACATACACTTGTTAGAGGGTAGGAAAACCATTGAAAAGAGACTATATGCCACTCTTGCCATCACAATTGTAGGAGCTCTTTGAGAGGTGGGGATTGGATTTTATTGGCCCACTCAAGGTTAGCCAATTGCACAGTTGTAGGTATATTGTCATGGTCACTGAGTACTTAACCAAATGGGTAGAAGCCAAAGCACTACTAGACAATACAACACTCAGAACGATGAGATTCATCTATAAGAAAATTGTCACCAAGTATGGTATCCCTGTTCAAATCACTAGTGACAGAAGAGGCCACTTTATGAATCATGTCATTCGATTGATGACGACTGAGTTCCAAATATTTCACACCCTCTCAAGCCTGTACTATCCAAGAGCAAATGGTTAGGTAGAATCGACAAGCAAAGTACTCTTTTTTGTCTTCCACAAATCTTGTGGTATTGAAGAAACCGATTGGGAGGAAAAATTACTAGTTGTGCTATGGTCTTATCTAACAACGAATAAAGTAATTGAACACACACCTTTTTAATTGATGTATGGCCAGGAAGCAATGGTTCTTGTTGAGTACATGGTACCAAGTTTGAGAATTGCAGTAGAGAACCAGCTAGGTGATATCAAAAGACTAAAATAAAGACTCTTTCAATGAAACAAGCTTGATGAAAGAAGAGTGTTAGCACAATGGGCAACAAAAGCAATGCAAAAATGATGGAAGCATTGGCATGACAAGCACCTTTGGAGAATGAATTTCTAACCCTGTAAGTTACTTTTAAAGTACAATGATTGTAATGAAATTCAAACCTAGTAATTTCAAGGTAAGGTGGTTGGGACCCTGTAAAATAAGAGAATTGTTGGAGAATGGATCCATCAAACTAGAAAACTTGGATGGTACCTTGATGAAGGATACTATTAATGGATCTAAATTGAGGTTGTATAGAGAAAGAAAAGAGGCCACCCTTGCAACCAATATGTTAGATTGAAAGACTAGCCAAAATGAAGCAGTTAACAAGAATGAAGTAGTACTAGAGGAAAATCCTGTCATCATGAAGCTAGATGGGGTTGCCATAGCCCAAACACATCCATATTTGACAAATTGTTTGCTTGGCCCACCAAATGGACAAGGCTATACAACAAATGCAAATTACATGTACCATATTCTGGAGAAAGAATGGGATACATCAGCTATGAATTAAACACAAATGATGCCAGAAAGTAATATGACAAGATAAAGATGGAAGATTGTCACCAACCAGTGGAAGAATATTTAGATCCAGAGGATGAACAAGGCTCGAGTTTACAGCCAATAATGATGGCCAAATATTACATGGTAGTGGAGCGATCAAGGCATGATTACGCCGTAAGAGGATATGTAGAGAAGCATAATTTAATGCTAGTGCCAATAGAAACACCATGCACAAATGGACTTTGGCGAACAATACACAATCTGTAGTTAGCCCATCAGTACAAGGGGATGAAGTCAAGTGGTGCCAACAACGAGGAATATTTATCGATGCTCTCCAAATCATGAATGAAGGTATGGAAACAACTCCTATGGTTGATGTGAAGCAAGTTTTGCCCTCAATCCTTTTGGTTTTCAGCTCTTACATTTTTCAGCTTTGGGATGAATCCATGCTTAATGTAAAAATATTGTTCCGAAAGGCGTGCAATATGCCACGTGGTGGCTGCGTGGCTTTTGTTTATCGTCTTCCTTTCTGGATCGAGCCGGGGCACATGTTAACTTGGTTGGAGTTTTCTCTAAGGCTATTTTCATGAATATGAGATTTCCCACCCACTTGACACGTCATCTCTTCGCTTTGGGCAAGTTATGTTTTTACGGAGTGACCTCTTCGGATGGAGTTTGTTGGAGCTTGCTGGATCTTTTTGCTTTCGGGATGGAACCTTTGAGTCGGCGCCATCAATCTATTATGGTTAATCAATCAGATTTTGCCAAGCTGTTTTCTAGGATCCGATTGTTTTCCGATTGCAATCTTTGCTAAATATCTAAAGGACATTAATGAAGCAGTTGGGAATTAATGAGCAAAGATTGCTGCGATCTAATCAAGATCTATGATCGGATCGTGGGCTATCAGGTGCAAGCATCTGATAGTTTTGCTTTTGGATGATTGGTGGCGGTGTTTCTCTTCTTCTAGGCTATAAATATGGAGTAGCGGCAGAAACAAGAGAGTTTTTTTTTAATTTTGAAAAGAATTTTTCAGAAGAAAGAAGTTACTTCAAATATCTTTTCGGAGTAGTTAGATTTAGTTAGGGAGTTTTTTATGTTTTCAGAAGTAGAAGGCTTTGCAGAATACTGCTTTTCTCTGGCATGTTATATTTTAACTCAAACTATCATCGAATTGGCATCCGACCTTTGTTTTTTAACTCATTTGGTATTAAAGCTTGATCTATTTAGAAGAAATCTTTGAAATTGTGCATGTTATGGCCTTTGTCAAGTTCCTTCTTTATGTTCTCATTCATGTTAAAACATTGTGTTAAGCTTATTCTGATAGTTCGGGTAGCTAATTTCCATGCTATAAGCTTCTATGTTGAATAATAGTTTTCGGAAATCGGATTATGTCTGTTGAACTTTTCCGTTTTCTGTAAAAGTTGTTATCTTTCAAACCATACCGTAAAAGGAGAAAGGGTTTCTGCAACTTCTAAATATTTCTGTTAACACATATAGTTTTCTTATGTTTGATCGAACCTTAATGGGCACTTCCCGCGGGGAGATTTGAAAGACTGCGCTGTGCTTTTACTTAGCCTTTGTTGCTCGTTCTCTTCCCAACAATGAAGGGTTTGTGGCATTTTGTGTCTATTATATCATACATAGGAAATAATTTAAGGTTTGAAATGTTGTAAAAGCTTTGGCGCATCGCCATTTTCATGTTTTATTTACATTTCCTTCTACCTTTTTCTCCCAACACAAAGAAGAGCCGACTTTCTATAAAAATCCTGGAGGTATTTAGTGAGGCGCAAATTGGTCCCCCACTCGCCGAATTTCCCATAAGGCTGTCAAAGAGGCGCAAGCTTTGATGATCAACAATTGACAAATTTTTTAAATTGGAATATATCAAAAGTTGTTGCGCAAATGGATGCTATAAATGACTGTATGGTTCTTGTATGTTAAGGCACAAAATGGAAATAAAATCAAGGGAAGTAAAGTTAGAGGGCAAAAAAAGGACATTAGTAAATAAAGAAAAAATTATGTTGGAAAAAGAAAAAATGTGATATTAAAAAATTAAATGTAGCAAGTGAAAAAATAAAAAGGTTAGATATAACGTATGGCCAACATTATCTCACATCATACAACAAAAAATTCACATTGTATAGCAGCACCACAATGTACATCTCTTGGTGAAGGGAGTAAATCTGTAGAGAAGGGGGATTCGCTACTCATGAGTCTCTTTATTCTCAAGAGATTCCCAAGGGGCGAACTGCCCTAAACTACCTCAGGGAACAAAGTGAGAGTTCTAGAATCAAAAAGAGCAGATCACAAAGGTTTTTTGGACAAACTGATGAGCTCTCGGCCAAAGGATGGCATTGCAGAATACATACGACAATGTGGCATGTTGGCGTCCTGTACGGACCAAAAAGCGAGAATATCCAAGAAAACAACAAGGCGACTATCCACAATCTAATTGCTGAGAACTTCCAGAATGCGAGCAAGTAACTGAAAGTAATAAGATTGAAATAAGGTAAAGTAAATGATAAATATAAAGAGAATGGAGAAAGAAAATGCTCACGACAACCCAAGTAATGAAGCCTCCAGCACATGAATGTCTTCAATACCTGCATGCGTAAGATCTGGAGAAAGTGTTGGGGTTGTATAGGGGTTTGCGTCAGTCAAACCCCCGTTTTGGTGTTCCCACCTCCACGGATAGCCAGATAGGTAGAGAGAAATAAAGTATGCGATGAGTGATAAAAGCAAACCCTGCTCAAGAAGGAGAACCCGTATCACAAAATATAGGTGATAAAAGCAATCCTTGCTTGAGGAGGAGAATCCATATCACAAAATATAGACGCAATAGATAGGGGACGTGTGAAATCCCAAGATTGCTCGCAAGCACTAGGCAAGGGAGATGTCAGCTGCAGGGTTTAAGGAAGCCAAAGAGAGCAAGGATGAAAGAGAGGGATGTGAGAGCCAAGGGAGCTGCAAAGCATGTTGTAAGAGCTTAAGAGTGCTTGAAGCTGCTGCTAAGAGAGCTTGGAAGTGTTGTTGATGTGATTTTTGTGACCAACACCAAACAGCAGAATAAAGTGTCCAACGGCTACTCTATTCTCTCTTGATCAAAGTATCTCGTATGCTAAGATTGCGAGAGAGATCATACGTTCAACTCCAAGGTTCCTTCAATGCAATGGAGTACACCCAGTTGGCTCGTTGTGATTTGCTGTTTTCACGAGGGGACTTACACAATTGTTCACAAGTACTTGGCAGTAGACAGCAGACTAAAGAGAAAGGGGACTTGCGATGCGGATAATTTGGCAATGAGGTATGTGTTTCTTATACTAACTAGAAATATGCGGAATTTAAATGTGTAGGGTTTAGAAGGCCTAAGTTCTGTCCTAAAGCGGGATGTGGGATCAACTTCAGCAGGCTTCAACCAAACTATGCTTCGCCTCGCGTTGGACAACTCCTACAAAGTCGGTGCAATCTTCAAAGGAGTAGTGAGAAGTTTTCAAATCACAATTCAGCATAAGGACACCATCACCACGATGCATGCCAAGACGTGAATCATAATCGAAGTTAAGCTTAAAAAGTATTCCAGTCGACCACACAAGGCAAACTTACCATCAACAAGCTCGCTAGTGGTATGGATTAAACGAAGCCGCTTTGATCAAACACCACAATCCACAACTAACTACTTGCATGAAATGAAATTTACTCTACTTTAAGTTCTACTTGAATAAGAAGGACGAAGAAATCTTGCTAGCTGCTCATAACAAAAGACGAAATCATTATCAATGAAAACTCTTTTTATTATTATAGTTTTCGCAACAACTTCTTACAAAGTTCTCAAGGAAAAACTTTCCTTCTTCAAACTATGCTAAGCTAAGTTGTCTCTCTATCTCTATCTCTGATGATCTAATCTCTAATAATGTACAAATGAGGGGGGATGCCCCTTTATATAGCTAGCCAATCTCAATGGACGGTCCAGATTGAATTACAATGGACGGCTCAGATTGAGCCACATCAGCCCTAGACTAGATTTTTCCCTAGTAACTTCCAAAAGGTGGAGGAGTGGTGCAATTAATGAGCACAAAATGACAGATTCCTCCTTTGACCACTATGGGCAATTAATGCCCACTACCCTTCTAGAAGATTCTCGTCCAAGATCCTGTTCCCACTGTTCTTCTCGCTGACCGTGAAAGCAACAAACTGGGCCAGCACTGTATCAACTTCCTGCTCAGAAATGGTTGGAGTAAGATTAAGTTGGTACTCGAGGACGACAATCGTTTGCTCCTGCCGGATAGAAGATTTTCTCCAGGCCTCGATGGATTCCTGAGTGCTTTGAATAATGGCAGAGAAAGTGGAGATATTCTCAAAGTCAACTTGAGCAAATATTCTCATTTCGGAGAAGAATGGGTGCAATCTGCCCTTCAAACCATCCACTGTCACCTCCTCAGGAGTTAGCCGTTTTGCAAACAATGCCTCGAGCGTGTTGAAGATGCTCTCTTGAATGTTTCCCATGGCCTTCCTGATCTTGACTGACTCTGTCCTTGCCATGTCAAAGAAACCTCAGCCGGTGAATGCTGTGGAATACCAACCGGGAAAATCATATCTATCTCTAGCTTGAATTACCCCTCCTTCAATCAAAGTTTGCATTGGCATATGTATCAGAGTAGCTAGGCGTGAAATAGTTTTGTCCTGAAAAATGTGAGTATCACTCCATGCCTGTTCGATGTTCTCCATATGGGAGAGGATGCTGGAAGCATGTTGGAAAGAGGAGACAAGATCTTCAATGAATCTCTCAGCCTCAACACGAACACTGCCAACCCACTTGTCTCCCTCCTGAATTGCCCTCTTCATTTCCTCGAGCCCGCTAATTGACTCTCGTGGAAGCTCAATTGGAAGATCAACCGTTGGGTTCCCCTGGGCACATGGACGTGCCAGATGTTGTACATAGCCAATTAACGCCTTATGCTCCCTTTTCAGCCTCTTGTATTTTTCTCCCTTTCGAAGCAGTCTATCCTTCAATGCCTGGAAGGAGTTTTTAGCGTCTTCAATCACTTGTGCTTCTGTAGGGCGTCCTAGTTCAACTGTAGTGATCGTGTAATTTTCAGGCATTGCTTCATCTCGATCACATTCTGCAACATGAAGAGTACGGGAACCAGACTCATCTGTTTCAAACCTGGAGTATTTTCTGGCTCTTTTCCTCTTAGGCGACCCGCTTATTCTATTAAGGAGCTCCTCCATCTCTATTGCTGGGTCGGTGTCATCTTCTTGGTCTCTCCTTATCGCATTTGTGAGCCAATTTGGAACATCCTGTTGGGTGTTGCAGATGATAAGTGGCTGCTCCTCTGTTGCCTCTACTTCACGAACTTCCTCTTCAACAATATTTGGTTGAGGCCCATCTGTCTCCATGTGCTGCCTGTCTTCCTCAAAACCCTGAGCTTCAGGCTTTGTAGTATCTTCAAAGGATGCCCCAATCGCACGATCCAGGCAAGTGTCTATTTTTGTTTCCTCATCTTCATCCGGCTGGCTAGCACTCCTAGGAGCATTAGCACTTTGACTATCGGGCTCCCTAGGCAATGGTTGATTGACTTCCTCCATTTCTGGCTCTTCATTCATTCTAACCCTCTGACTTACAAATAATGAAACTTCTTGTACGCTGGAAGAGTGAGTCAACAGCTCTGTAGGTGATGCCTCCTTTGTCCTCTGAGGCTCCGGCTGAACTGGATCCTCCTCCTGTGGCCCTGTAGCTTGGGCAGCCTGTTTTCTCTTCCTTGTTGATGTTGGTGGCCTTTGATCGCCCATGAGGTTGTACGTGAGGGCAATTGATTTGCTCTTAAGCATGTGAACATGTCTATCCACCCAGCTTCTTGTGAATGTTAAGACCGACATAGACAACGTGTCCAAGTCTATGATCTTCGGTTCCGCCCAATCAGGTGGTGGGACTGGCGTGCCTCTCATTGATTCATAATCGGGTTGTGTAATATTGACATCTTCATCCACTTGGTTTGGAACTTGGACAACCTCGCATTCCCTGATCAATTTCAGAGGTAACCTAGGAACATTCTCCTTCTGATCTTAGCTTCATCTTCTGCATTCGCCCAAAAATCCTCAACATGAGCCTTGTGCCGATATTCTTCACCCTGTACTACAATCTTTCCGTGAGGATCAAAGTCCTATCGGCTGGTGTGGAGAGTGAGGTGATAGAATTGTAATTCCTCCTTTGCTTCCTTGGCTGCTTGCAAAGATGGGCACTCCTCAAGCGAATTTCCCATAACGATAGGGAAGTGCAATCCTCCTTTCTTCTTTTTCCTTATGATTTTTTGTCGTAGGCAATGAGTTGCCTAGACACTTCAAGCATTACCATCCTGTCTGTGGGGTACCTTAGCAATCTGAAGGCATATGAATGGAACCCCGACAACCTTATGTAAGTGAACTTCGGGAACTGGATAAACCAATACCCGTACTCTTCAATCAACTTTTGTGCATCTTTGGATATTCTTTGTTGTGTTCTCCGTTGAAGAGTCTTGGTGATGTGCATAGTAAAAGCGTCGTTCACTCTCTTGAAGCTGGAGGTATTTGTCAGATGCAGCTGCTTGCAAGCTTCATGAATTTTAAATCGACTGGGACCGCATCCAATTGGCTCCTGGTATGTCAATCCTTTATACTTCGTCATCTGAGCCAGCATATAGATGACATACGAGCTCATATAAAATGTTCTCGTTCTCCTCAAACTCCTGAATTGCTCATCTATATTGTCGCTGATCATTCTTGCCCAATCTACATACTCTTTTTCCTCCAACACTATGCTGATGTAGAAGAACATCCAAGTCTCAAAAGCGTACACTTGTGGGCTGCCATTCACCTGGCTGAGCATCATGATTAAATCACAGTACTCCTATTTCAGCTCCTTTGAGATAATTTGCTTAGGCAACTTGGCGCCAGGAGGTTTTGGCTTCCTCATCCATGATGTATTAATTCTCTTTGCACACCTATCGAAAGATGATGCGTACATTTTATCAACTCTTTCTTTTGACTTGTACAACATTCTCTCCACAGCTGGAATCCCGAACGCCTCCCCAATAGCCTCGGGTGTGAAGTTAGCCAGCAACTTGCCGTCTGAAGAGACAATTGTTCAGTGGTCTGGCCTATAATAATTTGCACACTCCATTATTAACTCAGGACATCGAATTGCTGGTGGGAAACCAGCAGCTGCATACAATCCACTTCTCACGATGTTGTGCGATGTCGCTAATGGATGATGACTAGCCTGCCCGTATACTCTCCTTTTCAATGCCTCGAGGTTGAACGAACCAAGGTTGGTGTCAGTCAACCCTCCAAGCTTCGAGACAAACTTTGACTCAAGAAGAAAAGATTTCTTTAGCTGCTTGATGATTGCCTGCCTAGAGGCATTCTCTTTGCCCGCTTCTGTATTTCCAGCTCTGCCTGCAGCTCTGCTTGTTCCAACAACATCTCCCCTTCGAACTTCAGCCATCTGCAAAATAAAATTCAAGCATTACAATTCCAACTAAAAAAAATAAAATTACCACGAGATGGCTGGAAATATGGAGTTAGCTCTCGAAAATGAAAGTTCTTTAGCACTAAACTACCAACTCCAAACCTCGAGAATTCGGATTCCGAAATTCAAACTTCAAACTCCAATGTTTAGAACCTTCAGCAATATTACTCCAGCACTTAGAAAAATATTTCACTTAGCTAAAAAATTTCTCACTCACTCAGCACTCACTCACTTCAACTTCAACACTCTCACAATTCACACTTCAGCACTCTCGCAATTTCAGCTCTGCAAATGGTGAAGAAAAAATGAATAGCTTCAGAGTTTATATAATTGTGAGAGGGCGCCTGGTTTAGCAGTTGCTTTTAATTCACTCCCCCACTACTTAGGCATTTTCCAATTTGGGAGAGATGACTGGCAAGTTGTCGCAAAAATTATGCTTAGTCGTCATAGAATCTTCTATTGCTAGAGATTCCATCCTTCTAAAAAATTTTGAAATTTCCCACCTTGACTGCATGTGGCATTCAGTTGTTTGAAACATCTTTGGGAAATTTATTAAAATTACTCTAGCACTTAAAAATATCTCCATTCTTGTCAAGGGCGTACTTCAGTTAGAATATGCCAGGCGTACTTCACCTTACAAATTTTTTATCTACCCTCAGACTTAGGCATATTTTATTTCCTTAGAAAAAATTCACCAGTCACAATCTCCAACATTTTAAAATCACAAGGAAAACTTATTTTCCCCTCAAAACATTTTTCAAGACCCTCCAAAATATTTCCCCCTTAGTAAATATTTCTCAACTTTAAAAATTCTTGGGTCAACACAAAGGGGGACATTTAATTTTTCAACCTTGGAAAAATAATTTTATTAATGTTTATCTTGACTCTTCTAGAAGGTGCATTTGGGTTATTAGGCTTTCATATTGAAGCACTTAGAAAATTCTTCAATGCTTCTTCAAGTTTAGGCGCATATACTACCTTGAGGTTCCATTTTACATCACTTAGAAATTTTTCATCAACTCATCTTTCACACTATCTCTAGGGCGCACTTGGGGGTGTGAACTTTCACTTCAAATGCCTTAGTAAAATTTTCTAACTTTGATATTACCCTCTTTAAGCCAGGCGCATTCAACATGGTGGACTTCAAGTTTCAACGCCTTAGAAACATTTCTTGTCCCTTCTCAAAGTCAAGGCTCATATGAGGGGTCTAACTTTCAATTTGGGTGCCTTAGAAGAATTTTGATGTCATCATGGAATGTTGGGCGCATATAGAGGTACTTACTTCCCATTTCAAACACTTAGCAAAATCTCCAAGCATCTCTCTCTTCAAGGGCACATTCAAGGGGTCCAACTTTCATTTTCTCAGACTTAGAATATTTCACTACCAACTCCTCTCAAGGTAAGGCGCATTTAACCCCTCAAGCTTCTAGTTTTGACACTTAGACAAAATTTTAAACTTTCTCTCCAAGTCAAGGCGCATATGACCCTCTTAGCTTCCATTTTCATTTGCCTTAGATAAATTTCTTACCCCTCCTCAAGGTCAAGGCGCGTATAGGGGTCTACGCTTCAAGTTTTCAATACTTAGTTAAATTTCAAGCCTCCCTCTTCAAGTTTGGGTGCATTCAAGGGTCCTAGCATTCATTTTCAACACTTAGTCAACTTTACTCAGCCCATCATTCTCAAAGGCGCGTTTAGGGGGTGATACTTCAACTTTCCATGCCTTAGAAAAATTTGAATGGCCCCTTTCTTCCTTGGGCGCATTTGGGAGTCCCTACTTCAAGTTTGCAACACTTAGAAAAAACTCCAAGCCTCGCTCTCTTCCTTGGGCACATTTAAGGTGGTCTACTTCCAATTTCAAGCACTTAGTAAAATTTTCACCTCCCTCTCCACTCTTAGGTGCATTTGGAGGTAGAGAGCTTCAAGTTTCAAGTACTTAGAAGATTTTTCACATGCCTTCTCTTCTCAAGCTAAGGCACATTTTACCAGCTGAGCTTCAAGTTTCAATGCCTTAGCAAATTTTCATCCATCTGCTTGCTCCTTGAGGCGCATCTGGGAGGCTGAGCTTCCATTTTTTGGTCAGACTAAGATGAATTTTCTAGCTTTCTGTTTGACTTAGGGCGGATTATTCATGATGCCCTTAGCTTGCCCTAACCTGCTATTTTTAGAAAGTTTCACATTCGTTGCATTTCAAGTTGATTTGAGCTCTGGAAGGCTTAATTTTCGTTTTGCACTGATCCTCGTGGCGTGACTGAGCTGTTGGCACCTGATGCTTGCATGCACCTGCTACTTTTAGTAACTTGCTAAAAATAGTAAGTGCTCAGAATGAGCTCAAATTTTGCGTGTAGATTGCCTGAAGGATGTTGATCGTGGCTGGATGCTGCTTTTGCGTGACCCTCGTGTTTCGCCCTACTTTTTAGGAAACTGTAATTCCTCTACATGGACCTGCTAAAAATAGTAATTGCTTGATTTTCGAACCTCTGCAACTCCATTTGATCTGAAATTCGCTCCATGGGGTCCTCGTCACTTGCTTGACTTGCTCACACTGGTGCCTTGCGCTGACCTGCTATTTATAGCCGTGTTTCCGAAGTGACTATAAATAGTAAGTGCTCAGATTGCCTTCAAATTTTACCAGTGGACTCCCTGAAAGATACTGATCGTAATGGGATACATTGGTTTTTAGCGATTCTGGCGTTTTACCCCTCATTTTGGGTCTCGAAGCCGGAAACCCTAATCTGACTTGCATGTTGCTCAAAAGATCTCTGTTTGACCCCGTTTCTGTTGCATGTCGCTGTGTTCGTGATGCTGAAGTGCCGAGCAGCTGCCGGAGTGATCCTGCTAAAAATAGTAAACGTCTGAAAAAGTGACCGATCAACTGTCAGATGAATTTGCATGTCACATAGCCTGAGAAATCTCAAAAAACCCAGAAAAATGATCACATGCGTGGATTGGCTAAAAATAGCAAGTCCTTGAAAAGTGATCAACTCTGCTTGCATGTTACCTCGTTGCGAAGGTCTCAAAAAACCCACAAAGAATCTCCAGACATGCGCTGAGAAATCCTGCATGCAGACCCTAAAAAAAGCCTCTGAAGCCTAAATCGTTAAAAGTCATCATCTCGTTTTGCATGTTACATCACCGCGAAGGTCTCGAAAAACCCATAAAGAATCTCCAGACATGCATCTGAAAGTCCAACATGCAAACCCTAAAAATGGCCTCTCGAAGGCATAATTGCTAAAAATAGTAAGTTGTCCGAATTTGCTCAAATTTTGCAGGTAAGTGCTTTGAAGTGTCTGGAATCTGGTGTAACAGTCTGTTTCTCGAAAATCTCAGCAGGAAAGCCTTAAATGGAGTACCTGCTAAAAATAGCAGGGTGTCAGATTCAGCTCAGAATTTGATGGGAGCTTGTGGGAAGCCTCCTGACAACAGTGCTAAGCTCAGAACTCGATTAGCCAACTCAATTTGACCTCAAAGTAGCCTGAAGATTGTAAACCTTAATTCATCAAAAAGCCCTCCAAACTTAGCCAAAATTCAAATCTAGGTCAAATGGCATGTACATCGCTAGACAAAAAGAACTAATAGAGAGAGACAGACCCAAAACCAAAGCCAAAAGACCCGAATGGAGCAAAAGTTAGGGGGTCCCCATTTTGAATGGGGTGATGTGTGAAAAGGTCACAACAAGTGTTGCTGTAGCAAGTTGTAGAGAGTTGTGCAAGCAATATAGCTAGAGGAAGATGGGAGAATATCCAAGATGGAAGCCAAGAAGGAGCTAGAAGACCAAATGGATTGAAAAGACAACTTTTAAAGAGGGAAAAGAAGCTTCTTGAGCCGTTTTAGGGCGTCCCAAGCCGTTACCACCAAAAAAACTTGTTGACAAGTGGCAAACATGCTCGGAGGCGGTCGTTTGAATGTTGAAACATCGCAGGACGCTAGCGCAGCATGTAGACATTCGTGTGATGTGCTAGTGTCTAGACACATCACGCTACAAAGCGACACGAATGGGAAAAGTACGAGGTTCAACACGAAGTTGACGCACAGAGGTAGCTGTTGAAAAGGGGTGCTGAGCATCCTGAGAGGGAAAAAGGCTGATGCAGGGGCTAAAATGAGCCTACACAAGATGCTAAGGGAGTGGACACTAAAGCGGATGCAAAGATGTATGTGAAATTGCAAGGGATGCAATTTTATGACATTACAAAATCATACCATATGGCAAGAAAGGAGTCAATTTTGCATCGTATGATAAGTCTATCCTTTGCACATCATATGACCTGTGCATGTTTTCGCTATCGTATGGTTGAGAGTGATTCAATATTTGCATTGTTGCGGCCTTTCATAGTACGACCTAAGGAAAAACTCATTGTATGCATTGTACGACCGACAAAGACTTATGCTTGCATCATACGACAGTTCCATTTAGGTGACTCATTCCGTCTTTGCCTCATACAACCATTCTCTGAGTACACTGTACAATGGTTCATCTCAGGGAATTCATCCCTTTGTTGTATCGTACAATTTCAATCATCCTGTAGTGTAAGGCCACTCCTAGGTTACATCATACGATCTCCATTGTCTTGCAGGGTACAACCATTCCTTGGCAGCATTGTACAACATTCACCACTAATCTGCTTTGTACGACATTCATCATCAGTCTATAGTGTATGACACCACTAGTATGCTTTGTACGACACTCACCATCAGTTTGCATTGTACCACTTGCTTAATTAAGCATTGTATGGTCTCTCAATCGCCACTCCTCCATTGTATGGCTATATCATTCCCTTTTGGTACAGCCAACAAAAATTCAGAGTGTACAACGAGAGGAGATATGTGCATCAGGCAATAAGGTATGACATTTCTTTGTGACTAAGGTATGGCATTTCTCTAGGAACAGGGTACAACATTCTTTTGTGATTGGGCTATGATAGTGTCTATGTTGTATAGTGAGTGAAGGTTGCATGACTAAGCAAATAGCATGTACCACCAATTCGTTATTGTAACAATTCTGTGAAAATAAGTTGGGCCGCGCTAGGTTTAAATCGTGCATTCAAAAAATTCAGCAAACATCTGTAGACGATATGGAAGGAAAGAAAGGAAAGAGAGTAATGGGTTGCTATAAGCCAAAGAATTCGACAAGAAAGAATGGAGCAAAAGGAAAAAACATCCATCAAAAAAAGAAGAAGATACAATTGATTCTATCTCCTGCAAAAGCTTGACATCCATTGAATGCCGAACATGGTGGCTTAACAATCCAACTGATCATCTACTAAAGATTGCATTATAGCATGCTTAGGTAGACAAGGCTGTTCAAATTTTGTTTTTTAGCTATCGTGAATTTGAACCATATTTAGAACTTATGGTCGCCAACTATAATTAGCAAGAAAATAAATCAATGATAGAATATATGTATTGTTCAGTAACCATTTCCTTTTAGTCGGAAAATTAGCTAGAGGTTTCTTGGCATACCATGTTTAGGAGCAGTTATATCAAAATCTGCTATAAAAATAACACTGAGACAAAAGGAAGCATCCATTTGCAGGCTATGTAGAACAGACTTGATGTAGCAGGAGAAGGATACTATTTGGCATTCTAGAAATAGAGGGTTGTGAAAGCATTTGTTGGCGAATGCTAAATGACGTTGCATAATGGATTTAATTAAATGTAAGTTGAAGGGTGCCAATCGAGGTCAAATATCACTGTTTGGATGGTCGACTATATGATCAACCTAATTGAAGGAAAAATTTACAATTGGGCGATGCTCTTGTTAGAACGCATATGGGAGTTCTTATCCTTGAAACATAAGGCCTTCTATGGGACTCAACATGCCATCGCATTATTTCTTGATGCTATTCTTGCTCAAGTTCCTTTAGTAAAAATGGGCAAGTTCCAACTAGATTCTGAGTATGTCTCCTCTTGGCTTGCCATCTTTGATGAGCACATGATTATATTGAGAGTGGCGGGTGGGGGAAGGGGTGAATAAGTATAATACAATCTTTTACTTTTTTAAACTAACAACCACAATAATATCAATTGCACAATATCATTCACATATGATCTAACAATTATGCAATACAAGAACACATGATTTACGTGGAAATCCTTACGGGAGAAAACCATGGTAAGATATTGCCTTTATAAAAATCCCTTTTACAATCTTTGTAGGCACCTACCTATAGGAGACAACAATCCCCTCTTATACAATTTGTGAGCACCAACCCATTGGACACACCAATCCCCACAATTGAGCACCAATCTCTTTGATATGAGGCACCAACCTTGTCAATATGGGGCACCAACCTCTCCAATATGATATCACCTACACAATGTTGCTTCTTCACTAGATGATGAACTTATTTTATTCCCTTTCATTTATTCATTCCATGATTCCCCTCTTCTCATTTACCATAAC
>VDFB02339854.1:0-13165 GCA_007258455.2 Sequoia sempervirens
CCTTGACCTTGTTGTTCAACCATTAGTTTATTTTCTTGCAATTAGGTTTGAATGGGGATGAAAGTGTAAAACTACCAAATGAGCTAGGGTAAAGCTACACTCTAGGATGCAATGCAAGGATGACCTAGGTGATAATTAGAGGATTGACTAGAATGGATGAAGGATCGATTGATTGGATGATTGGATGTGGGATAAGATTGGATTGGATTGGATCTATTGATGAGATGAAATGATTGTTTGGATTAAGTGATTGATCAGATAGGATGATGAAATAGATTCTAAACTAAGTTCATAAATCACTCTAGGTGACTTAAAGTGCTAATTGATCAGATTGAAGGACAAATCGATGATTACAACACTGAATCTACCTCAAGATGGAAGTAGATTGATTGGGCCGAAGATGGTAACTGACTCAGGAAGGATGAAAATCCTAAGTAGGTGTGGATGATGATGATTGGATTCAGACACCCAAGCCAACTTGAATAATAACCTCTAAAACAAAGTCTAGGGGATTTGGATCAATTAAAAGATGATGGATATGCAATCCAGAGATGTTCTAATGATGCACCTATATGATTTGGATGATGAATGGATGACTTTTGGAAAATTAAGATGGAACAAAGTGAGGATTATAGGCGAATGAATGGTGATAAAAAAAATTTGATCATAGGAAAGAACTTGGAAAACAGTAGGCTTTTAGTGGCCAAAATGGTTCACATTCTGGAATTTTTATGGGAAGTGGATTTGCCTCTATGTGTAACAAATTTTCCTGTTTGGATCACAAATTTTCCTATCTAAGGTGAGACAGTTTTCCTCTATGTCAATCAACTTCATGTGTTTAGGGGGAAAAATTCACCCAAATCAGCAATGACTCAAGAAACAAGTGAATCTACTAAGAAAAATCCCTATCTGGGAGAGAAAATTCACCCAAATTTTGACTGGGAAAGGAAACAGGAAATTTTGACAATTAGGTTCACCTAAAAAACTAGCAAGTTCACCCAAACTCTTAGCAAATTCACCTAAAACTTAGCAACGCCAACCTAAACAACTAGCAAATTTGCCTAGACAACTATCAAACTTGGTTGACTAGCTAGCAGGATCTTCAAAACTCTAGAAACCAAGTGGATTTGACTTTTAGGATTGACTAATGGGGTGAAAAACTTGCCTATTTCTTAAATGGTACAAACAAGAATGGATTCTCCTAAAAATGGGATTGCCTAATGGACAAACGAAGTTGTCTAATGTAGAAATAGGATCACCTAATGAACAAACAGATTTGCCTAACAGACAAATGGACTTACCTAATGGACAAATAGACTCACCTAATGATGAAATAGATTCACCTAACAGAGAAAATAGACTCAGTTAATGAACAAACAAACTCACCTAATGGACACACTACTTGCCTAATAGACAAATGGACTTTCCTAATGAAAAAAATAGACTCACCTAATGGAAAAATGAACTCTCCTAATGGACAAATGGACTCACCTAATAGATAAAAAATACTTTCCTAAACCTAGACTCATATAGATGGGAACTCGAACAGAAGACAGTATCACCCTATTTGATGTAAATTTTCCAAAATTGTTGGAAAATTTTCCTTTTTCTCAACAATGGGTAAATTTGATGACTTAGGGGACTGACAGGAGATTGAAATAGGAAGAAAATTTTCCTAAGGCTAGAGAAAATTTTCCTATTCTAGAGAAATAGATGTATTTTAGGATTGATGGAATGATGGAAGACTTAGATAGCAAGCAAAATCTCCCTGAAAGGGGCAAATTCACCCAAACCCTAAGAAAATTTTCCTATTTTTAAGAAAATGGGCGAATTTGACGAACGAGGACTAATAGACTTCCCTAATGGATGAATAGACTCTCTTGTTCCAAGAAATAGGAAAAAATAAGGTTTCCTAAAAATGTGACCCTTGGACAAATTCACCTCTGACAAAGGAAAATCCGCCTAAACGGGAGGACTTGGATTGGACTAAGATGCAAAATCGCCCTTTTGTAGGACAAAATTTCTTGTCTATAGTGCAAATTCACCTCTGTAAGGGAAAATTTTCCTCTTAAGGTAGGGGAGGATTGTGGCAAAGGACAACAAGCATGAAAAACAACAAATAAAAGGAAAGGTTGACTCAACTAAAAATAAATGCACAGGTATCGCACAAAGAAGACACTCCAAATAACACAGTCCTAGAATTAGTGATATGGGTTTACAAACTCTATGTAGGACCACCATCTTGAGTGAACAACCTAGGGTTAATACTCCATGATATCGGGGTGGTTCTCTAGATCACCCTTTCTCATGAAGGCGGATAGCTAGCGTTCCAGTGGCGCAGGGTCATAAACAGACACGATGAGCTCACCTTCACACTCTCACTCAAAGACTATCGTAGTCCACCATGAGGATTCCTATCTCAACCTAAGGGAGTACATGGTGAGTAACTTCTGGATACGGTGCACATCCCTTGCACTACACCAAGTCATGGCTAAAACATAGGTCTCTATCTAGGAAAAACAAGGCTATCTAGGGAGTCCTTGATATACGCACAATATGCGGGGCATAATGATGAACACCATCCCATCACAAGTGTGAGTTGGGAGCCCTAGTGAGCTATAGGAAACTTGGACCAACTCTTCACGTCTTATCTAGGTATCACCCTAGCTTTGAGACTTTTCCAAACATGACGCGACTGGATTGAGGTATAGCTTTCACTCTCCCCTCGTTGTATACCTCGTCGGTAACATGTGGTTGGAATTGTCCCCTAGGTGATGAAATCTTGGGCAGGTCCCACTAAAGGAAGAAGATACTAGATGTTTTTGTCTGGTCCCTAGGCTCGCATGTAGCACAAGGGGAGACTTAGACACACTAGCACATCCTAGGTAGACTTGATTGGACTAGAGTTAACTGGGATTTCTCATCACCTAGGATCACCAAATAGCGCAAGTGGATTGGGTACGTTAACAGCCCACTCACAAACACAAAAAAAAAGTTAATTGACCCTCTAAATTAGATCTACATGTGCCTAACTAGTATGGAAAACAACAAATAGACTAACTAAAGATATTGTACCACTCATTCTGTAGAAAACACGTTAGTAGTTTCCAACTCCCTATCTTGAACGAACAAGAAACAACTGCACAAACATTAGCAAAAAAAAAAGTGAGGCACACTCATAAAAAAAATGAGTTAGTTGATCAGTACCCAAAAACAAAACCAAAATGGAGCCAAAAATTGAAAGAACAGTTCTACCCCACCCTCACCCACCTATTTTGTGAAGTGGTTCACCCTAGTTGTAAGAAAAAATTCACCCTCTCATAGAGCAAAGTTTTCCTATTTTGGGATCTGGTTAAGCAATTCATCCCCCAGGTAATTTTTCTTAAATAATCAAATTCACCCGGCCTTTACAAAATGGCTGAATTATCAGCGTTCGGGCCTCGCTGGAGAGTAGGTTCACCTTTGAGATTCAGTTTCACCCCTAGCCTGGTTTCTATCTTTTTGAGAGTTAAAAAACACCTCACTAGCTATATAGGTTCTATAGATCTTAGAGTGAGTTTTCCCATAAGGTGCAAATTTTCCTCGCTTAGGTGGATTCACCCATGCATGTAAAACCAAACTTGCAAAACTCAAACAACATAATTTAAAAGAAAAGACCCATGACATGGGTCCCACCGGGTGTGCCAGAAATGTGTGTAGTGTTTTTCTTAACTTAAAATAATGAAGAAAAAATGAAATACAAAGGAAGTAAAACACAAAACAACACCTCAAGATAGACCTAGTTAATCTTGAACAAAGAAAAGATGAAAAAAAAAGAGTTACCTTGCCCAAGTCGATTGGTTGGTTGGCCCTATTGATTTGATCATTTGTGTGCTCCTTCTAATGGAAAATCAAATGAAACTAGAAGAAAAACAATGGTGAGATAATGGGGATTCTAATGATGCAAGTGGGTATGTTAGTGGATGCACAAAGTGGATGCAAAATGAGCTCAAAAGTTGCAGCAAAGGAGGATGGTTGTGAAATCTTGAAAGTTGAATCCTTGAGTGCTTTAGTGTGTGAATGAATGAAATGGGGGAAAAAACCTCTAATTTTAGGGGAAATTCCTCTAAAGAATGGAGGGCTAGGATTTAGCCACCATGGAAAAGATGAAGGGCTATGGTGAGTTGAGGACTCACAAGCCCTCACATCTTTCCAAGTGTCAACGAGGTGTAAAGGGGGAAGGTGATGTGGAAGTAATTTAGAGTACCTTGGGATTGGTACAAGATCTCCTCATAAAGGAGGTCATTATCCCCATGTGGGAGATGTGACACGAGGAATTTAACATTGGGAAGAGGAGAACCTTGGAGGAATAAATATGAATTTTTAATTCACATGGGGAAGAGGTTGCCTTCTCCAAAAGGAGAAAGAATTTAATGAAGGTTGACTTGGGGGTTTTCCATAAATTTCATAAGGATTAGGTTGACCTAATCATGTAATTAAGGTTGTGCAAACAAGTGATTAGGTGGCTAATTAAGGGTTAAGGCAAGTTGCAAGTTATAGAGGATGTGACATTAATCCTGATTAAGGTTGTGCACATCTAAATCAAATATTAACTAAATTAATCCAGATTAAGAAGAATTATGGAGGATGGGACAAAGAGAGAGAGAAAGATGAATTTAAAATTGATTTAAATTCAAAAGGAAAAATGACTAAATTAAATAAATTGAAGCATTTATTTAATTTAGAGTAAGGAGCCAAAAGGTGAAGTATTTAATTATTAAATTAAATACCTTAGGAACCTTACGAATAGGAGAAATATTAATTAAATAAATCATTTAATTAATGTAGATTGAGGATTCGAAATAGATGAAATAAATGGATGAATTTGACCATACGGGAGTGGTCAAATTTGGATGTCTACAAATACAACAGGCATCAAAAGAACACTTATTGATAATGACTCTACCCCTAATGTGTGTAGTTTAAAAATCCTAGATAGGTTACATGTGGATAAATCACAAATCAAACTTAATTCTTTATCTATTAGGGGATTCAACAATACTACAAAGCAATTGCTCATTATAATCACTTTACCTATCACAATCAGAGTAGTTACCTTGCAAACATGTATTCATGTCATTCCCTATGATCTTTCATACAATCTTCTTTTGGGAAGGCCATGGATTCATGATATGCATGTGGTACCTTTGACCCTTCATCAAGTAATGAAATATGTCTATAACAACAAAATTTATCAAGTTACAATAGACCCCGATCCTAAAAGTTGGTTACAACTTGAAAAAGGAACAATGAGTCCTCTGAACACTTTAATTCCAAGATCTCGCATAGAACCTCTTGAGACCAATAAACAAGATGTAGAATAAGTTTCTAAATTATTAGGTGATAATTGGGGTACATTAGAATTCACACCTTCATTTATGGATGAATACATTATTACACAAAAAAGAGGATGAAAAACAAGAACAATTAATGATTATGACAACTCAAAATTTGGACAAATCCTCCCCAACAGCTACCTCTTCTACTTTGGTAGACAATACAACTTACACAATGAATTTTGATGAGATATATTATCAATGCCCACCCAATCCAACAAAAATAGAAATAATTTATGGCTAGGGTTATGAGCTTGTGAAAAAATTGGGATATAATGGTAAAGGATGTGGAAAGAATGAACAAGGCATTCATGTCCCTATTGAACCTAATACACAAGAGACAAAGACTATTTTGGGGTATTCCTTTTCTAAGATAACAATAGCAACTCGATGCCCATTTCTCAACATCAACACCATCACATGTAAACCAAGAATTAATCTTACATTAAAGCATCATAAATTTCTTGATATGGATTCACTAGTTATCTTGGGAGTATGTTGAAAGTGATGAAGCCCTAAAACAATTGTTAGGAGATTTTGATAGACTATCTTCTTCTAAGAAAAAAGTTGCCTATGCCATGATAAGTACGAAGCAAAAAGATAGTGATATTAATGAAGAACCATATGATCTTGAAACTCCTAAGTCTAATGCACTCCCCTTAGGAGATACAATTGATATATCAATGGACATAGATGATAAAGAAAAAGTTATTAAGATTGGGAAGTGCCTTGACAATGAAGAACAAGAGGACACTACAACTTTGCTTCATGATTTTCCTAAAAATTTGCTTGGAAATATTCTGATATGCCAGGAATAGTCCTAAAATTAGTCACACATAACATTGTTCTTGTTGAAAATCCTAAGCTTGTTCAACAAAAGATACACAAAATGAACCCTAAGATAGCCTTGCATGTTAAAGGAGAACTTGAAAGACTCCTTGATGCAGGTTTCATTTGACCTATTGATTATTCTCCTTGGATCTCAAACATTGTCCCAATTGCTAAACCAGATAATTGTATTAGGATATGCACAGACTTTCATGAATTGAATAAAGCCTCCTTAAAAGATGATTTTCCTCTTCCTAATATAGACATGACCATGTATTCAACTACTCAGTATGCTTTGTTTTCATTCATGGATGGATTTTATGGTTATAATCAAATCTTCATAAACCCACAAAATCAATACAAAATGGCATTCACAATTGTTTTGGGAACATTTTATTGGGTTATGATGCCTTTTAAATTAAAGAATGCAAGCACAACTTATCAAGGAGAAATGAAATTGATATTCCATGATTACATACATAAAATCTTGGAAGATTATGTTGATGACATCCTTTCCAAACCCTTAACAAGACAAGACAATGTGAATGTCCTTGGAAAAATATTTGAATGGATGCATAAATACAACATGTGACTCAATTTGAAAAAGTGTGTCTTTGGAGTAGATAGTGGAAAAATCTTAGGGTTTATAATATCTCATAGAGGCATCGAGGTGGACACAAATAAAATTGATGCTATCATAAACTTGCCACTGCCTAGGAACATTTCTCAATTGTGCACATTACAAGGAAGAATTCAAGCTATTCATGATTTTTTCTCCTCCTTAGCTAATCACACATTACCTTTCACACATCTTATCAAGAAGGATGTGCATTTTGATTGGAATGAGGATTGTAAACAAGCCTTTAAGAGTTTGAAGGAATACCTTGCAACTCCACCCATTTTACAACCCACTATGCCCAACAAACCATTTATCCTTTACATAGCTGCATCAACCCATGCTCTTGGAGCATTGTTGGCTCAATAAGATGATAATGGAAAAGAACATCCTATTTATTACATTATTCAAACTTTAATCGATTATGAAACTCGATATATGCCAATCAAAAAACAATGCTCGGCTCTTGTATTTGCTACTAGTAAGTTGCAACATTATTTACTAAATGTTGAAATACAAGTCATGAAAAAATTTGATCCTCTCTGTTAGAAACCAAGATCAGACATGCAAACCAAAAAACCTTCCACAGAAGAGAAAAAAAGAAGCTATTGCAAAAATATAAAAAAATATTATTATTCAGGAATTCATAATTACATGAGATGATTTGATTTATAAAAGAATGGTATGCATAACCCTATTCTTATCTTGAGCAACAAGATAGCTCAACAAGATAAGGATGAAAATAATAGCCTAGGAATTAAAATATTACCTAAGTAAATTTATGCAAGTGTAATTAAATATTAATTACACTAACACTCTCAAACACCTTTTCAATAAAACAAACTTATCAAGATGTCTCACTAAATGGGTAATGTTGTTGATTGATTTTGACCTTAAGTTTGTTTCACAAAAAACAATCAAAGGCCAAGCCTTGACCGACTACTTAGCCGATGCTCCTTCTCCTCTAAAATTACCTTGCAATCACTCTTTTCTAATGATAGTGTGTTACCCCTCACAACTAACATATGGAAACTATATTTTGATGGATCTAAGTGTAGAACAGGCTCCGGTGTTGGGGTTATATTGATCCCACCTATAGGAAAGCCTATTCCCTTATCATATCGATTAAACTTCCTATGTACAAATAACACAACTGAATATGAGGCATTAATTGTTGGGTTACATGTTGCTTTAGTCATGGGTTTCAAAGATATTAAGATCTTTGGTGACTCACAATTAGTTTAATTAAATAGATCAATGGGACATATCAAGCTAAACATGACAAATTATTCAAGTACAAAGATATTATCATGCACTTGTTAGAGAAATTGATAACATCCCACAAAAAGATAATCAGCTTATGGATGCAATGGAAAGTGTTACCTCTCTTACCTCCCCTCAAGATCCTTCAAAAAATTTCACATTCACTATTCACCCTATTATGAAACCTTCAATCAATGAAAAAACATATGATGTTTTAACAATAGATGAGAAAAAATTGAGTGAATGGTATTATGCCATATTCAACTATTTGAAAAGTGGTACCTTTCCCAAGCCAACAACCAAAAACCTCAGTGCTCATTTATGAAAGCTTGCATATAAATATGTCATCCTTTCCAATGTGTTGTATCAAAGGTAGTTCAATGGTATCTTACTTTGATGCTTAAACAAATCTGAGATACCTCTAGCACTTCACCAAGCCCATGAAGTTTCTTGTGGTGGAAATTTTGGAGGGAAAACATTGGTTCAAAAACTCATACGTATTGGGTATTATTGGTGCAACATGGAACATGATTGGTTTGACTATGTTCACAAATTCAAACTAGTGAAATTTAAACTCAACTTCTAATATGACCCTTTGTAGTTTGGGGATTGGACATTATAGGAAAAAATTGACCTCCCTCTTCTGTTGGACATACCTTTATCATCACTGCAACTGATTATTTCACAAAATGGGTAGAGCCCATCCCTCTTTGATCTACAACAACTGAGGCAATATGTCGTTTCATCCTACAACACATTATTTCTCACTTTGGGTTCCTTCTGCATTAGTTTCTAATAATGGTACACCATTTAAGAATAATGAAGTGAAGAAATTTTTGGAGACCTTTAATATCCAACATCATTTTTTGACACCTTATTATCCACAATCTAATGGTCAAGCTGAATCAACTAAAAAATTTCTTGAATAAATCTTGAAGAAAACTGTTAACAAAAATCATAGTGATTGGCACACACAATTGCATTATGCACTTTGGGATTATTGTACAAGTGTTTGATCTTCCACAGGGACCACACCTTATAATTTGGTCTATGGTAGTGAAGCAATAATGCCCGTAGAGTTAGAAATTCATACACTAAGAATTTCTCTTCAAGGACTTGTTGATGAAACACATTATAAGAAACAACAATTACATTAGCTTGAGATGCTCGATGAAAAACACATTAATTCTCTTGAACATCTTCAAGCTTATTACAAATGAAAACATAATCATTACAACCTTAATGTTATCCCTTGATTGTTTCAAAAGGGTGACTTAGTTCTATCTGCTAATCAGCGTAACATCAATGCCGACCCAAACGAACATGATAAATTTAGTTCCAATTGGTTAGGACCTTACATAATTGACAAAACTTTTGTGTTTGGTGCATAAATGTTAACCAAACTCAATGGCTCACCACTTATAGAACCCATCAATTCCACACATTTGTGTTGGTACTATCTCTAATCCTTTTGAATAGTATGAATAATAAAGCAGTGTTGTTAGAGCTATTAGGTCACATCCTATATGCTTTCGCATTGCTTCGTTCCTTGAAAAATCATGCATATGTCTTGAGCACTAAAGTGATTATTTTATTCATTTTGATAATTACTTTTGGTTTCATACTATTCAACCTTCCTCTTGTGTGTGATGATAAGTTAGATTATTAAACATATTTAATTTAGCATAACATACTTAATCATCATATTGTATCTAAAGGAAACTGCAATAAGTTTTACTTAGATCACATAAAATTTGTTAAATCATGAAGACATTAATTAAGAACATTTCCATTTAACATTCACACACATTAAAAAAAATCAGAAAACATCAAATTCTCATATATAGATCCAACCTTTTATATACATCTCATCACAATATATAATATCACTAAAGTCTATGGGAACTAGATCACTTGGGCTCTAGTCCTCGTGATCCAGTACCAAGACGTCTGGTGATGGTCGTATGTGATCATGATCGCAATCCGCTGACCTTGAGTGCAAAATCTAAGCCCTATATCCATCCAAGGGCCACATGATAATCCTCTTCTATCTGATCCCTCTCTACCCATACATGTGCTACCTTTGCTTGAATCCACCTCTATTGGAGTTTGGCATGACTATCCTACAGTCTGAGCTCAACAAAGTCATCTCCTCACACTCTCATACATTTCTCATAGCCTCGTGAATGGTTTGAGTGAATCTGGCTCCTCCTCCACAATCGGTGGGGGCATGTAATCAGGGTCCATCTTGTCCTCATCGATGGATGTAGAAACTATCTTTGCAACAACTTGATGGTAGAACTCACGCCAACCTCTCATCGCTCCTACAAGGTAGAAACAATACACAAGTAGTAAACATCATCATGATATATATATATATAGAAAGTGTAAGCACTCAACTACATGCATAAAATCAAATATCATCACCTTTATCTCCAGTAGGCCAGACAATATCAATATCATCCTATGCAATGGGCATGGAGGATGTGCTAGCCTCTCCATGATTGTGAGTATTGGTTCCTACTACAGTTACTACTTGAGATCTCATCATATGGATGGGAGAGGGATCTACCCACTCATGTCAATCTCTAGCTCCTACCTCATCAATCTCACTCAAGGGTGGCTCCTCCTCCTCCTCCTCATCTTCCTCTCCTTTGTCCTAGAGATCATAGTCAGGATCGACATCCTCATCATACTTACCATCTATAACATTAGTGAATATATCTGCAGTGCTATATTGTACATCCTTGGACCTTTCCTCTGCCTCATATCCCTCATCTGGTACTGCTCCTACATCACCTATAGGGATATCCATTTCAAATACGAGATCGGGTTGTGTCACTGACCACCACTCCTCATGCTCATCTATGCTACCAACATCATCAACATCAAAGATTGGTGCCTAATTGTGATTTGAGTAATTGGATTCACTCTAAACTACATGGTATATAGTGATTTGTATGGTATCACCTAGCCTTCGGGCACTCCACACTAGTCTCCTAATAAAGGGGCATGCCCTTAGTGGTGTCTACACCTGACCAAACTGTTGCATGACTCGACCATAATAAAAGGGGTGTACTGCATAGTCATGTCGACCAACCAAAAATCTATCTAGCTACATCCTTCTCAACTTTCTTGTGGTATCTAGCCACTGAAGTGTCAACTGATAAGGTCTCCAAAGGATCTCATCCTCCTCTAGCTGGCCAAACTTGACTCTCCAAAAATGCAAATCTCCATACTATCGTAAGCACCGTAGAGGATAGCTAAAGGCTCGTGGATACCCTGCAGCTATAGCACCTGAGAAATTGACAGGCCTGGTGCATGTAATATGCTCAAGGAACCACACCTATAGAAGTATACAGTGCACCATACTATCTATCTCCTAAAAAACAGATTGACACGGATCATAATACAGATGTGCTAGGATACAACATCCCCAAGCATAGACAATCTTGTACTCTACCATCCCACAAATCAAATGAACCAATCCTCTATCAAGGTGTGTCGCTTTTCCATCTGGATTGAGTACTAGTGTAATCATGTGCATCATAATCCATCTCACTACTGGGGCTTGTGAATGAGTGTTGGAGTTAAAATGACACTGAGAGGGGGGGTGAATCAGTGTCATATCATATTTGACTAATTTTCATCAAATTCAAAAATCATAGCTCAGATTTAATCTCAATATACTCTGATTAATGCATTCATGAGTTGAATGTAATCATTCATAAACAGAAATTGAGAAAGATAATACCCAAATAGTGAACTAAAATAATCAACAACAGGTAAAGCAAAGGGAACTCAGAAGAACAAGAAGACTCCAGATTTTACCGAGTGGAAAACCCTCCTGGGGTATAAAAACCACTCCCTAAATGCCTTGCAGGCTTAATCTTTAAACAAAAGTTCACAATGCCTTATAGGCTGATTTTTGAGCAACCACTCAAGGAGCACTAGCCCCTCATTTTGAGACACCCATCTCAAGGAGTACCAACCCCTCAAATTATGTTTTGAACAATAATGGTGACTCAGAGGATTTCTCTATTTTTAGTTAAGCACATATCTCTGTGAGGGATTTCATTCATACATTTCCATCTGATTAAGGAATGATACTCGATTGCAAAATCAACAAACCTTACGGTTTTCAACGTATTTAATTACATTTTCAAAAGTATGTTGTTTGTGAAGAAATCTTCAAAACATTTTTTCTGTCTGATTCTCTTGCTGATTTTTGAATATAAAGCTGAATACTGACAGTCTGTCGATGATGATTAAAAATCAATAGTAACGCTTATCCAAAGAGCTGCAAATCATCCATTAAAACAAAAACGCAACTGCTCAAAGAGGAAACTCAATGAATATGCTGCCATGTAATGGTTCTGAGATTCGATTCAATCAATGATGTCAGCCTGCAACTGTATTTTGAAGTTTCCATAAACGGCCACAGAGTTTGAGATTTCGTTAACCATTCGCTGAGACACAAGAGACTTTCTCACCGAGACGCCCTTCTGATTCATTCACTGTCACTGTAGCCTTTTCTTTATTTTCTTTCGCCATGAGCCATCAGAGTCGGGAAGAACACATAACGAAAACATCATGTCTCATCGATAGGCTTCCTTAGAGTATTATTCATTCGCTGAGACATCAACAAGTCTTTCACCGAGATCTCCTTTAGTTTCATTCACTATCGCTGTGACCAAATGATATCAGTGAGACATCTTGTAGACTTCATAATGTTTTGCCAAGAGTCACTTTTCACCCCGTGTCAATGAGACAATACGAAGTCGGGGAGATGCTATATAGAATGCTCTATGTTTCACCGAAACATCTCGAGCTCATCCTAGATTGCCAAGACAATATCAATCTCACATCGATGGAGATCTTTGTTCTATCGGCGAGACACAAGGTATTCATTAAGACCATACTCCAAAGAAAGTATCTCTCACCAATGAGCCTTTGATAGAAAACCCTTGTGTGATGTCACTGTAACATAATAGTTCTTTCACCGATGCACCCTTCTGTCTTATGAGGGTCGCTATAACATACCAATATCGGGGAGACCTCTCGTAGAAAGCTTCATGTCTTA
>VDFB02339855.1:0-13249 GCA_007258455.2 Sequoia sempervirens
ACTAACTGTATGCATAGATGTAGATTGGGTCAGAAGTATAGATGATCAAAAGAGTGCAAGTGGTGGAGATTTATTTCATGGTGACAATATTATATCTTCGTTAAGAAAGAAGTAGTATTTAGTATCCTTATCTACAATAGAAGCAAAGTATATTGTAACACTTTTTTGTTGCTCTCGGGTCTTATGGATGAAGCATAACCTGAAGTAGATGAAAATAAAGCTTGATGAGTCCATTTCCATTCTTTGTGACAATACTAGTGCTATAAATATTTCCAAGAATTTGGTGATGCATTCAAGGACAAAAAATATTGCAATTAAGTATCATTTTTTGAGAGAGAAGGTTTTAGAAAAATAAGTGAAGTTGGAATATATTGAGACTAAGGAGAAAATTGTAGACATTTTCACAAAAAATATTCCCAAGGATTCTTTTGAGTATCTCCAATAGAATTTGGGAGTGATTTCTCTCTCCTCTTGAACCAAGAGGAAGTACAGGGTGAGGGGGAGTGTTGACTCCCTATTGCAAGCAAGATTTATGGTCTTGCAGAATGATAGTTTTAGAGGAGAAATGAATTCCAACTACCATATCCTTTAGATGAGTTTTTGTCCTTTTCCATTGATGTCAAAGGGGGAGAAAGGAACTCAAAATGTTATATCCTTCAAGTATCTTTCAAGTAGCTCAAATACTCATGAACTTCAATTGTATCACATAGGGGTAGTTCCAAATTAGTCTGGTTTAGCATCATTTTGTTGTTTGCCATCAATGACAAAGGGGGAGATTGTTGCACATATGTTGTCATTTATGTCAAAGGTGTAATGTTAGAGGTGTTATTTCAAATATATTTTCCAAAGGGTTAGTATAATGGTGAGAATCAAATGTAATAAATTATATCATGTCATGCATGCAAAATTCTAATGTTATCATTACTAGGAAAAAGAAACTTGTGAAGATCTTTTGCAGTATGTTTGAAATATCATCCTTTTGGAAGTAGTTTGGAAGTGTTTGCAGTAGTTTTCTATGGCTTGTTGCTCAAAAGCAGAACATGCACTATATTAAATTTTCATCATGTTTGGTTCTTCATTCTACCATAGTTGAATGCTATGGCTTGCGATTTGGACCTAAAGTAAGGTTACTCATGATGTATCATATTCCATAGTTTTAGAAGTTGAGCTTTAGTAGAAAGGAAGATAGAAGTGATCTAAAGTATAATATATGTTTATTGATTGACTGTGAATGATTTCTAAGTGTTTATGCCAAATAAGGGAAGGTTGGAGGAAGCATGTGAAGATAAAATAGGACTAGATTAAGCCTTTGGAAGGAAGTACATTATATATTTGATTTAGAACCAAGATGACTACATGTTTCATATCAATTTGAATTAAGGTATATCCTTGACCAACATGGCTAATTGTGGATGCTTTTAAAAGGTTCTAGGCTAACATAATATGTTTATAATATGTTAAGAATGTATATATTATAAATTGTGTGTCTCTTGAAGAGAGTGTGCAAGTGTGTGAGAGTAATTATGCATGGAAGGATATGTAAAATAATGTGCAAGAAGAAAGGAGAAGTTAGGGATGTTGAATGAAAATAAGATATCATTAGAGGGATGTTCACCTATTGATTTAGGAAAATATTTATATTCTTTGTAATGTTGATTTGAGTTGGTGCTCAGTGACAGTGTTATAAGGTATTGGTGTCCCCTGTGGGTTGGTGAATGTATATCAAATTTGAAGGAGATTGGTGTCTCTCATTAAGGTTGTAACTCCTATAGGTTGGTTCCTACAAATCACTGTAAGTTCTATATTATTTTTTAGGCTATATTTAGAAAATAGCTCCAAGAAGCTCTTCTCGTTATGGTTTTCCCATTCTAGATTTCCACATAAATCCGGTGTTCTTTGTGTATAAGTGCATCTATGTTGCTTAATTGTTAAGGAAATAAATACTTGATGCTTTGATGTTTTAGAGTTCATGTGTGGAGAAGTTACTAATGGTAATTAATGTTGAATTAAATTGAATTTGGCATAATGATTCACCCCCCTCTCATTATATTGTGTTCCCTTTAATAGGATGAATTTTGGAAGAGAGTGGAAGTTCTAACTTATAAGCTACACTTCCTATTTGATGGATAAAATTTTAAGGACCATAAAATTTAGGTGTGAGCTTCATGTTATTATGTTTCTTAAGGGAAATTTTTTCATAATGTTGTAATCTAAGAAATACCCAATCTCCCTCTTTAAAATACCTCTCACTACGATGTTGATCAGCTTGTTGTTTCATTCAATTTTGAGCCATAACTAAATTATCCTCAAGGATTTGTAGTATTTCTTATTAGTGTTGAATATGGTCCTCTACTGCATGATCTTTAGAATGAGATTGTAAATAAGTAGAAAATGGTAGATGGTAGCCATAAAGAGCCTCAAATGGAGTCATTTTAGTGGATGTGTGAAATGATGTTTTGTACCACCACTCTACTAATGGTAGCCATTTGGACTATTGTGTTTGTTTATCAAAGGAAAAACAACATAAATATCCTTCTAAACATTTATTCACAATTTTTGTTTGGTCATATGATTGTGGATGATAAGAGGAATATTGCAAGTATGTTTTTGGTGTTGTCATTGATGTCAATAGTGAGTGTGTTGCACTATGTTTTCTTTAGTGTTGTCACTAATGTCAACCTCTAGTGTGGTGTTGAGAAGATATCGTAGATGGGGATATTGTTGGTGTTGCAGATACTATGGATGTATTGAGAAGGTGTTGTAATGTTGTGTTGATGTTGTTTTGATTAAGGGGGAAAAAAAGTTTTGAATGGACTTGAAACCATTTACAACAAGTTTTGAATGGACTTGAAACCATTAACTACCAGGTGTTGTGTTGATGTTGTTGATGTAGCTAGTTTACTTGGTTTCTAAGTGCTTTTAAGAAAATTTGAATAAAAGAGTGTGCAATGTGAAAAAGGTGTGCTTAGTGTTGTGCTCCGCATTTCTTCATGGTTGAAGATATGATTGTGTGGTTTGGATGTGATGATCAAAGATGTTCAGAGGTGTTATATCCATAGTTTTAAGTTTTGGATCGTGCGACAAAAGATGTGTTTGATAGTGTGTTTTCCTAGGAGAAATGAGATTGCTCCACATTTCTCTACATTGTTGTTTCTTGTCTTGTGGATTTGGTAACATGCTTATATTTTTTGTATCTTCCTTCCCTCGAGGTTTTAGGTGTTAATGTTTTCTACAAGGTTGGTTAGTAAGTTTGGTTGCACAGAATGAAAGTATTCTTTGTATCAAGTGGTTGTGGAAGTATTGCAAAATATTTTGATGATCCTAGAATATTATGAGATATTGTGTGGATGCTTTGAAGTGTTTCTTTGTGGTCCTCATGTTGTTTGAGGACTTGGAGAAGCATGGATGTGGTCACTTTTTAGTGTTAGTGTAGGTTTCGACAACCTAGGTACTAGCACTAATTACAAAAGTTTATGTTGTTTGAGGACTTGGAGAAGCATGGATGTGGTCACTTTTTAGTGTTAGTGTAGGCTTGGCCAACCTAGGTACTAGCACTAATTATGAAAGTTAAGGTATAAGAAATTTTATTTTAGTGTTAGTGTAGGTTATGCAATTTTTGATGAATTGTTTTCGATGATATGCATTTCCAATTTTTAGTTAAAAAAATTTATTTATTGAAATATCATTCTATCTATTTAGTGTTATGGATGGATTTGTAGGAATGATAAATTTTTTAGTCTTTTTTCTTTATATTTAAAAAATAAATGTCAATTTTAAATAGTTTTTCATTTTTTTAATAATATTATAAATAAAGTGATTTTTTGAAAAATCATTAATAACAATATTATTTTTAATTCTTAAAAACATAAAAAATAGCAACAATGTCGTATGGCCTCATGCTACAAGCATGGGCCAAAACTCTTTTTCTTCTACTTGAGCTACTTGGATTTAAAAATATATATATTGATCCTAGGATTTTGTATATCCTAGCATGGTATTAGAGCTATTTAATTATGAGTGATTTATTTTATATTTTAAATAGGTCTAGGCACTAATCACTTTACGTGTTATTTTCTTTAAAACCTAATATTCTCTTCTCTTGTATCTTCAAATGACCTAGAAAATTGTAATAGTTTGATAGGATAAATAAAGTTTCGATGGTTTTATTCTTGATATTTCACACTCCGGGAATAGTAGATTTTTTATAATCTAGGTAGTACTTTTGGCTACTCCATTGTGTTTTAGAGGCTCAAAACAATAAGCTTGGATTTTTACTTTTCTTGAATTAGATGATAGTAACGAAGGTTTTAAATGTGCTCGTTAGTGAACAATTCATTTTTGGGGAATTTTGAGATCAAAATATAATGTCAATGCATTCAAATGGTATCAAAATCCTAGGATCGGTATATATATTTTTAAATCCAAGTAGCTCAAGTAGAAGAAAAAAAGTTTTGGCCCATGCTTGTAGGATGAGGCCATACGACATTGTTGCTATTTTTTTATGTTTTTTAATAAATAAAATAAAATAATTTTTAAATAATTCATCACTAAAATAAAATAATTTTAACTAAAATATAATTATTTTAAAGATATTTATACTAATTTTATTCTATTTATTAAGAGATATTTATAATGTTAATTTTTTAAATATATCTCTTTTTGTCATTTCTTAACTAAAAATCAAAATAAATAAAATAGCTGTAAAATAAAATAATTAAAAATATATATTTTTAAATATTTATGAATAAATCTATTAAAATATTTATACTAATTTATATAATTATAAATTGTATTTATTTAATAGCGTTAAATTGTCTTTTCTTTACAATACTGTCACCTAAAAACACAAAATGCATATCATCGAAAACTAAGTCTACGATAACACTTTTCATGGAGATAAGACAGCCGAAGAAAAGGTTCCGACTACTAGCTTATTGTTCTTAATTCTAGATGTAACGTATTAAATACTGACTGGAGGATGGAGGAAACAAATAATAAGCATTATGTTCCCATGTGATGTTGTTTGAATAGAAATGGAATCTTTTTCCCATTTTTAACCCAAGTTAAGCTTGTAGTAATTAATGTAACAGTGAAATTTGTATATATATTTTATTTTTATTATATAATTTTGTAATTGTTTTGAGATTAGTGTTTTAATATATTGATAAATAATATAATTTTGTGTAATGTCATGTATCCATTATTTATGTGCATTTATTCTTTATTTCGTCCTTATTTCATTCTGGTGTTCTCACATTCCTACACATTCACTTTATTTAGAATCTAATTATACATATCTATACACATTTCTAGACACACATTATCTTGATCCACCCAGTTTTTGGTCCTAGGCCAAGTTTCTAATTGTGAGGTCAATCGAAGGCACCCAAACTTTTGACCCTTTCAAATTTAAAATTCAAAATTCAAATTTAGATAGTTCCTAACAAGGTGTTTCCTTCCAAGCGATGAGTGAACACAAGTTTGAGTGATTTATTGATGTCCTTGTATTTAAAGACATTTAATGTATTCATTTTAGACATCCATTATTTTAGAGATATATTTGCATGTCCTTTATATTTCACACTTCAATTAGAGCACCAACAGGGATCTATATCTACACAAGCATCATTCAGAGCATATGAATGACTAAAGCATGTTGTTTTTAATCTTGCACACACTTTTCTATAGGTTGACCTTGGAGAACATGTCCCCTTGTGACATAATTATAGCCCTACCAAGATATTAATAAATAATGTTAACCCTCAAATATTAAAGGAAAATGCAAAAGAAGCTAAGGCAAATCAAGTGATCTAAAACATAAAAATTCACATAGACAAATCAAGGCTACTAGTGAAGGACATATATGTGATTGCAAACTTGACGTTGATCCTTAGACTTAGCCCCACATAAACGTAAAGGAATATTTTGATCCCAAGGAAAATTTTAGATTGAGATTCTTTATTCCAAATTCCTAAACAGTACTGTAAATTTTTGACCATTCATTTAAATTAGTCCTTTGATTATAGGCCTAAGAGCTATTATTTATATTTACATTCCTACATTTAGTTATTGTCAATAATAATAAAATATTGGTCCACAATTTTTTTTGTTGTCTAGGTTGTTTATATTTGTGTTTATGCATTAACCTAAACCACACTTAAAAAAAATGTTTTCCTTTACAATTAAACAGAATATAATAGTAGTAAAACAATTTGTAATCTATTATTAAAATGGCTTAAACAAAATGAATATAAAAATCACATAGACTAATCCCACCTACTAAAACATTGTTAAATAAATTAATAATATTTCAATATTTTCTTACTAATTTTTTTTAATTTGGATCTCACTATAAAGGAACCTACTTTCTTTATGTATAACCTAGGAAAATCCAATGAGATGCTTGAAAATAAGCACAAATCATCCTAGGTTAAAAAATAATACAATGGGATCCTAACATGGATCTAAATATAGTGTACCTTATTATCAGAATAGATGTAGGGGTGCTTCTAATCATCTCCAGAATCAAATATTTTATTGATGTGTGTAAGGGGGAAAATTTGGGGTTATTACTGCAGATTTGTCTTTCTGAAATGATCTATACTGTGATTTTCTTGTGACCTACAGAGCAAATTTTGTTCATGCTATCTAATCATGCTTTGGTTCCTTTATGCTTCCTATTATATATGTGAACTAGTGGGTATTAATAAATGCTGTATGGGAGTTCAATATATATCACAAGGTGAGCAGTCCATCCTCAATTAACTAGAAAAATTAAAATAATAATTGAAAATTACAATCTTAGTCATGAAATGCTCCTTAAATTGTCTATACAAAACTTGATTCCTTTAGTACATCAATTGGCTTGCATATAGGTGTATTTTGATTCCATGGCTTTTTTAATGCCTTGATTATCTTATATATCTTAGACCGATGCATCAAATGCAACTATCATGAGGACATGACAACATCATATAAATTTTTTGTTAGTTAGTCTTAGGAAAGAGATAAAGGTATAAAATTCTATCATAATCAATTTTAAAATTTATGTAGGATCCATGAAGTCTAGTCTTGAGGATGACCTCAGTAACATGCCCATTATTTTACCCAATAATCTTTCTATGTTTTAGCCTTAAGTGAATAAACTATGATGCCAACACTTACCAATAATTTTTTTCTTTTCAAACACAAAGATATTACGCACATTTGATATAAAAAACATTCCATATTCTCCCATTTTATTATAACAAAATATTATAATCTTTCCAAACTAATGATTTCATATTACATAATCTCAAGTTTAACTTTTCATGTTTACAATCTTTCATATAAATGGATATAAGAATACATACATAGCTCCTTTGAGCTACTAGTAGTAGAAATACGTATGGTCCAGGTAGTCCCCCTTCAAATCTTGGTCACCAACTGATAAGGAGAAGCATCACTCAAGGGATTTTCCACCAACCACGGACTTACTATGGTCCCCCACACATCTACCTAACAAGTAAGATGGCCCTATCCTTGGACAAAGAGATTGGTTTGGTAACCTCATAATACTAGCCTTCTTGAGCTTGGTGTTGTGTCCTACATATCTAAAACCTTCCCATACAGTGGATACAACATATGTGTATGACAATCCCAAACTAGAATGCATAACTAGATCATAGTGAATTGACAGTGTAAACATTGGCAACTTACACTACTTTGGCCAAAGAATTCATCACCCAGTTACTTCAAGTGAGATTCATCCTATTCACACACTTTCCTAGCTTGATTTTTTATGACCACAGATATTCTATGCATAGGCAATCCCCTTCATTGGATTATCTTAACCCCAAGAATAACCTATATTTTATTCAAGTTTACTAGGAAATTTCAACTAAAGTAAATCACACACATAGGCTATCCCCTTCATTGAATTATCTAACCCCAACAATAACCAAGTGTAACCACATGGATTTTCAGACCGTCTCAAACATTAAATGACTCTATTTCAAAAATTACAATCTCAACAAGAAAAGACTCCATTATAGAGTATATCTCAATAATAAACAATTCTCTTTAAAAATATAATCTCATCAATAAATGCCCTAAGCTCAAAAGCATGATCTCAATAATAAATGGCCTTAATCAATAAGTATATTCCTATCAATAAAGGACTACATACGAAAGTATAAACTCAACAATAATTCGACTCCATTTGAAAGTATAATCAACAATAAAATGATCAATTAGATCATAGAGGGAACTTTTGCACCCATAGTCCTCTTCACAATATGGTTTTGGGTTACCGAAACATGAGTCCTTCTTTAGGATTTTGTAAATACACTCTTAATCATAAAAAAGAGGATAACATAACTATAAAATACATTTTATCAACCCTATTGTTGAGTATTGATATAACCACCAAATTTATACCCAAACCCTAGGGATAAGATTCTCTTCCTACTTTCTAGGAGAAATAAGTAATCAATCAAATAAAGATTACCAATCAGGGTTTGCATAACATTGCAACCTAACAATGATGATATTTATATCATTCCACATTTCCCATTGTGTTACTAACCTCATTTTCCACAAAGGTTTACTTAGCATTATAAGCTAATTAAGCACTTCAATGTAATACAATCTTCTCAAGCCAAGCAATATGTATATAATCTTAACTTAAAATAGTATCTAGTACAATGTAGACACTCATAAATCAATATATAAAGTATATGTATATAACCCAATAATGGGGTTTACAAAAAACTATACTCATCAAGCATCTTTCGTACTTATCCAAAGGAGATTATAATCAAATTTATAATAAAGCATCTAAAATTTCTCTTTCAACTCAATTCTTTCCGAACAATACATATATAATCAAGCAATCCTTTCAACATAAAATATATAATGGAGAAGAAACTATCATGCCTATACTTAGAAAGCTCCAATTGACAGTTCTGGACTTCATAGCTCAACCTTCTCCAAAATCAACTTGCTACTCCTAAACTCAACTTTTCACTAACTTCTATCTTCCCTTGACAAACTCTCATAATGCAACTTACTCTATCCTCTCTAAACTCACTCTCAACTTAGAAATGCAACAGAGTAACTCCCAGATAAATCAAAAAGTAAGAATGTAATTATGTGTCCCATAAGATGGAGAATGCTCCCCTATTTATACAAAAACTTGAGAACTCCAAGGCTACAAACAAGCTCACATTCTTGCCACTTCTCATAGAAAGTTCAGCTCATTCTGTCAAATCTCAAATCGTGTCTCATGTGTTCTCAAAGGTTAATGTTTCCACAAGTCAGCTCTTCTCATCCAACTTCTCTCTTGACTATTTCTCACATTCCACTTTGCCTCATACATTAGAGATGAAATATAAAACAAACCTCTAAAAGATATGCATAGTTCATAATTTGGTGCCACACAATATATCACGTGCCCTATTTATTTGGTTTCTATTTGGAAAAGACCAGGTCAAATTTCTTTATACATTTGATATTCACTTTACCTTCATAAAATTTGACTATCTTTCCAGATTATACTCACACATTGGTTTACTTTATTCCCACACACCTTATCATAGCACTTCCTATATTTACAATACTTAGCATTTAAATACTTTATGCAATCCTATTTGTTTATGTGTTGCCTCCAAATGATGCGCAATCCTTTTATCTCTACGCAATACATTATATGTATATGCTATGCTTCATATATATTATGCATTTTAGATAAATATTCCAGCACTATTCAAACATTATAATATGTATATGATATATATACATGTATGTATATAATATGATGTTTATATATATGTATATATATACATATCAACTTATTAGTTCATAAAAATACATCATTCAATATTCGAATGCATATACTCATTTTGCACATTCAACATAATAATGCATGCATATATATATGCATATACATATATGTATATATATAAGTTAATATACTCATATGGAAATTTCCATTAATTTTAATGTATATGCACATATATACACACACACATATATTCACAATCCCACAAACGACATACATACACGAAGTGTGTGTGTGTCTACATGTGTGTGTGTGTGTGACCTTTCTTCGGTCGATATTCCCATACATATGGGTAATTTTTCCATGATCATGCGTAGATACGTCTATCTATGTATACTCATGGGTGTATGTACTCATGTGTATAAGTTTATCATAGACACATACATAAATAAATATATATACATTTAATGTATATATCTCATCTATTAAATATAAAAACATAATAAAGAACTCACATAATACAAGAGACTCAAACACATAACCTGAGTCAAAAAATTCAGAGACAAGATCATAACATCTTTTAAATCATACTCAAACAAGGCTAAGGATAACTTACTATTTCCCAAACTATTGACTTGACTTCACTAAACTAGAGGTGAGTGTGTGACAGCTCAACTAGGCTCATTAAGGATTACGAGACCAAGTTCTTCTCCTGGGTGATACTTCCCCTCTCTTCTAAAGGATCAAATTTGTCCCTGCATCCAACTTGGTACAATGCATAGGAGCTATCCATTCACATTAAATCCATTGCATCACAAAACATTTGCATCAAAGCATTAAAATATTCATAGTGTAATACATATTCTTTCATCGCATTTCATCAATATATAACATAATCATTCCTTTAAAAGTAATAATATCATAATGCATATTTTAGTATTTCTTTCACCTAATAAACATATTAAAGCCACTATTTACATTTATCATCATATTTACTCATGAAGTTAAAAGTAACTCGATAACAATAAACCAGGGTGTAACATACTTCCCCCCTTGTGAATCATCATCCCTGATGATTTTAAGTACTAAACATATAGATAAAGTCAAATAAAGGTTTTACTTTCAATTTTCACATCATGCAAGAAATAAGTAAATAACCAACTAATATTTCCTCATAGCACAACCCCCTTGCAATCTCATCCTTCCTAGACCTTGCACGAAGTGACTTTGCTAACCCTTGGAAAGAACTTTTTTGCTTCACGCATACTTTCTCTCTCAAAGAGCTTATACATTATAATCATATTACCTCATGTGTACATCATAAGTATAATAGTAATTATATATCACAGTGATTGGAAAAAATCATTCTCGTTGGCTAACTCAATTGTCCTTAGTGTAACCCAAATGGAAAAGGAATTTTAGTGTATTGTGCACTATACCATGGGTCCCATCCTTCCCTTCATTATTTACACCATTGGACAACTAATAAGTCGAGATTGTCCATCACTGACACAAACATTTACCTTAAGCATAATAATATTGCTTCTTAATTTAAGCTTTGTATCAACAAGGTGATCATGGTTTACACGAAACCTTAACATTACTTGCTTGTCCCCATCTAAGATAAAATTCTCAGGAACATTAAGCATCTTACCTTACATAATTTTTTGTTTTAGGATTGATATTATACAAATCAAATTTCCCAATCAGAACTGGTTACCTTGGTGATTTTTTCCACCATAACATTATGTCAGTTCCATTGACATAGAAAGATCAAGTTTAATTCAATGATCAGCCACATTCTCTCTAGAATTTCATTAGAGTATACAAATCCACATCAAAAAAATACTTTTTTCATTCTAGTATGCCCTATATGACATCAATTACCTCATTTCATTCTTAATCACCAAAATTTGGAGCTTAGGTTCATTCTCGATTCTTATTATTCCTTCCTGACTCAGTGAAAAACTCTTCCATGGACTTATGCTACATTTTCTCCTTGAAATAAAATGATTGGATTTTTTTGCAGAGATAAAATTTCTTCATCTTAGGACATCTGTGTCCTTTAATCATTTCTAGAGTTGTAATCCTATTTTCAACTCAATCTATCTCTTTCAATGAGCTTTTATATTAGTTTGAGTAACAATTCTCATTAAATCATGCTGGCTTGATATTATCTTCCAAAATATTTCAGCAATTATTACATACCTAGTTACCAAGCATGAACTTTTTTCGATGACTCAAAATCATGAGTACGTAAATCTTCCCTTTCTGATTCCATAGGTGATAATCTCTTCTTACATGATTAAGCATACTTCCTATCCTTTTCCAAAACATTGTTGATATATCAAATTGATCTTCCAAAATAAATATGAATAAAATTGTGTCAAAAATACTTCTCTTAATAGTCAAAATTTATTCCAAAATGAAAATACATCTTTAAAATTCATTGAATATGTTACTTATTTGAGTACATCTACTCTCCTTCTTTCTCCCTTAGTGTTTTCCAAAACATTAAATCATCTTAAAGTTGAGCTCTTAACAATCATCCACTCCAAATTGAATTGATTTATCATTCCTTTTTGTTGGATTTTGATAGTTGATTGACTATTACTTGCCACGAATATACTTTTTGTTTCCAAAATTGGATTCATCATTTCCTTCTAATCTCTCAGAATCAATAATTGGATCCTCGATGACGAGATCTAATGAATAATCAACAACTTTTACAATTAAGAGTTACTTTAATATTTCATTTCAATTCTCTTTTCAATGTGTACTAATAGCCTTTTAACCATATTCAATTTCTCATTGGATCATCTTCAAATGATCATTTAAGGATCTAAACATAAGTTTACTTTCATTGAAAAGTTGGTAAGCTCCTTTTAAACTTCAACCAAACTATGCTCTAACCAATCCTTTATCAGTCTAGTCCAATTTACTTTTCAATTTTCTAACTTGCAATCAAATTTCAAATTGTTTTTGTTCCAATTCCTTGGTAAATTCATTTCCTCATAACCTTAGTCATGCTAAGGTTTGTTTGGTGTCTTTCCATTTTTCCAATTAGAACTCCAAATTGACATTACCTATTCCAGTTGGTGGAATCATGTCGTTTTTCATCTTTTTAAGTTGTTTCCCTCTTTTGACCAAATTAGGTTTGTCAGGGGTTATACAGACTCTTGGATACCTCTCTAGTTGATTTTGATTCACAAACATTGACTTCTTACTTTAATTGAAGTTTTCAATAAAGCATACTCGTAGATTCATAATATTCCTATTTGATCCACAATCCTAGACTCTTTGCATCTACAGGTAGCTATCAATAAGGGGAATTGATTCAATACTTTCTATCCCTCATATTCATTTAATCTATGTCATAGGGTGTGGGTACTCATTTATAATCCTCCATAATTACCAAACTTGGTTGCATAATATTTTGCAATCCAAAGGTGTCTCCTAATAATTTGTTGGTTTAGGAATTTTCAACTC